>WAAD01021476.1:246142-283159 GCA_013389945.1 Fregata magnificens | reverse complement strand
GCCGTGCGGGAGGGGCGGTGCTGGCCGGCGGCCGGAGGCGCTGCCGGTGCCGGGCTGCTGGGGGGCGTTGAAGTGATGGTTTCCGTTCGATTTCCTGGTCATAACGTCTGCTGTAGTCTACAGGACTGTAAGGTTTCAGAATAACTGGAGTTTCTTGCTCAGTGAGTTGCTTGCTCAGTAAATAAAAATTGGAAGAGGAAAAGGAGGCACTTTTTTCCTTCTTGAGCTGCCGGGTAATTCCTTGTATTTGAGTAAACTGTTGCTGAACTGATCTAAAAGCAAGCTGAAGAAAATAAGTCTTCTAGCATCTTTTGTAAAAGCAGAGCGACTGCCATCCTTTTCTAGTACTTAGGCAATGATTTAACTGGCTTAGTCGTTCCTTAAAACTACGTTTGAACATTTTGAAGGGCATGAGGAAGGCGATGAGCTGGGCCACTGCACGTGTGCTTTACCTGCTACAGATCAGAAAGTAAAGGTAAAATTGCTGTTTTCCCCTGTGACTTGGGGAATTTTGTACTTTATTGATTTGAATTTGTCATTTGGTGATGTGTGGGAGAGGAGCTGCTCTTAGTGTGATTGAAAAGGAGGACTGGCAGGAGCACTCAGAGAGTGAAATTGATCTTACAGTAAAAACAGACTACGGTGCAACGCTCCCTTTTCAAACAGAGGAGGGTTATCTGTACTGGCAGTTCCTGAAGCAATTTTTTCCCCCACAAATTACTTGCCTGATGGTTTGCCAGCAGCAGTTGTGTTAGCAGCCTTTTTTGCTTTTAACTGTCTCAATAAAATGAGGGTTTTATTTTCAATCACTGTTCCGTGGTAGCAGCTGTAGTTGCCACACAGATGGCACTGCTACTGTAAAATTAAGAGTAAAGGAGATATTCCTCAAAATCCTAGGCAAGGCCCTGACAGTTTTTGTGAGGGTCTTAATGAAGATACAGAACTCTATTCCTGCTTGTTTTTGTCTTTGATGCTGAGGTGATGATTAAATGATGACTGTGTGTGTCTAGCTGTAGCTCAGCCACAGACCACAATTCTGCTGTCTCTGCTTTTCAAACCGGGATGTGGGCAACAAGGGGGCTGCACAGTTCCCCTCTCCCACCAGCTGATAGGAAGCAAGCTGCATTGGAAGGTGCTAGTGGGAGAAAGAAGATCGTAGACTATGGTCTCCTTAACTCGTTAGTAAATTCATTTGCACATGCTCCACTGTAAGATTTGAAAAGAGGACTAGTTCCACAGTACTGTCTCCTGCTAAACAGGATATCAGCACATCATCAGCTGGTTTTCAAGATTTTATAGGCATCACAGCAAAAATTTTCAAGGCAAAGAGTGAATTTAGAGATGGAAGGATTTGTGTATGCCAAAGGAAAGCTCTCGCCAACTGAAGGGATAGCAAAGGAACAAACACATTGTGCTGCTTCATTTATTTGATAAGGTGATGACAGAGGAAAAGCTTCATGGGCTGACTAGGGAAACAGTCAGCCCTTCTGGCTATCCTATTCAGTATTAAGAGGTTGAGGTTGTGAAGGGCTTCGAAAGCAAAGATAATTGAGATGGAGGAAGAGAGCCAGAGAAGGGGTTACTGTGGTCAGGGTGGCAAGCTTCTTTGCAGCTGCATTTTGAGTAGGGCAGAGTTGAGCGGGTTTGTAGGGTAAAAGCAATTGCAAAACTGAACTGCAAGTCTGCTGTGAGTCTGAACAAGGGCTCTAGGTCTGAGGGAAGGCTGCCTGGGAAACAGTTGAAGTACATGGCTGAGGAAGTATTCAGGTGTTGGGCCTGAGAGAAATAGTGGGGAGAGGGTTAAGATCTTAGCTATGCTTTACTTTGAGGGGAGGGCACAAGTGTCTAATTTAGATGGTTCTGAACACTGACCTTGAAAACCTACTTCTTCAAGCACCACCACTTACCCCAGCTCCTGTGAAGTTTCACACGTGCGTGTTTCTCTTTTGGCTTTTCTCCTGCAGCTATTTTGTGAAGGTGGCTTGGGCATGGACGTTCTGGCTCCTGCTGCCCTTCATCGCAGTTACCACCTACCAGTTTGCCGAGAGCAGGTTCCTCTACGGTCCCACGAAGAGCATTTTGACGGTGCTGCGGCGTCTCAGTGCACTGCTAGTGGGCACTGCCATCTGGTACGTCTGCACCAGACTCTTCATGTATATTGAAAATCTCACCGGCATGTGCTCTACCTCGGGTAAACTCAGCGAGCCTCGCCGGCTGTATGCCACCAAGCAGGAGTGCCACCAGGACAACGGGATCTGGAATGGTTTTGATATTTCAGGGCACTGTTTTCTGCTCTCGTACTGTGCTCTGATGATTGTGGAGGAAGTGGCTGTGCTGGAAGGCTTGTCCATAGACCAGAACTCTAAGCTGCGTGTTGTGATCAACGGTCTGTTTGTTTCCTTGTGTTTTCTCACCATGATCTGGGTGTTCATGTTTCTCTGTACTGCCTTGTATTTCCACGACTTCAGTCAAAAGCTTCTTGGTGTGCTGATAGGTCTGTCAGCTTGGTACGGGACATACAGATTTTGGTACTTGAAACCCTTTTCTCCTGGACTACCTCTTCCAAATATACCTTTGAGTTCAAAGAAATACAGTTACAGCAGATAAAATAAGTTTTAAAATTTTTGGATTTTGCTTTCAGTACTGGAGTAGTTGAATGTAGGACTGGCTACTGTATTTCCACAGTAAGGAACAAGGTGATGGGCTGGAGGAAACCAAATCTGTACTAGCCGATGGCTGGCAGGCAGTAATGAGCCTCTCCCTGGGGAGAAGAAAAATTGGTATTGGAAGAGGTCTGCTCTTGTTTAGGAGCTGCTGACTGGCATTCTCAGCAAAGACATCAGAAGCTGAATATGTTTCTCTTACTAATAAATGGAGGAGCAGATTCAAGGCTGACACAGGCCTTTGCTCTTTAAGAGCTTGACTGATCTCAACTTAATTCTCCCTCTTTCTTTTTGATTTATTTATGTCAAAATATCATGGATGATCCAAACCTCGTACTTCTTTTTTTTAATACTCCCGTTTGTATTGCCTTACGGGAAAGCTCTAATAATGACAGTGCTGCTAAGTGTTGCAAAAATATCAATACTCGTTAAAGCAGTATATAGCTCTGTTGTGAAACTAGAACACCTCATGTTATCAAGTGTTAAATAAGCTAACTTGCCACAACTGCTTCTTAGCTGTCTGCACCTTCTGCAACAAAGAGAGTAAATTTGAGATGTAATGTCTTAAGCAGACTGTGACTTTAAATTCATGTCTGCCTTTGAAAAGGAAACTCTTGAAAAACAAGCCTTAACTTTCTCCTTAGGTGAAGTATCTGTAATAATATTTTGTCATTTCATTCTTGACAGAAAAAAAACTCCTTCCGATTTTGCTAAAAAGGCTAATATGAGAATTTTATATTAATATTTTTTTTTAAATCTCATGAGTTGCACACCTTGCAACAACAAGTACTTTGTGGTATGTTTCTTCTAGAAGAACAATGAAATTCTGGTGTTACGAACAAGTTAGCTTAACCTGCTGTTTCCTGAACAGTCTGCTTGATAATGAATGAAACACATTGTTTATCCTAAGAGCTGCAAAGCAGTGTGCTTGAAGCAATATTTACTCTTGCTTATCCCGCAATATCTTATTTTTTATTTTGATTTGTGATCATTAATTTTGATTGCACATAAAGCTGTGGCCACTTTTGATGTGGCTGGAAACCCACTACTGAATAAAACACTACTATTATATAATGAATAGGTATGAGGTGGGATGGGTTTACTCATCATATCAATCAGACATTTAGCATAGTTTTTATCTTGAAAAGCTCTTTATTATTTCACAAAGGCTTATTCATGATGCAATTGCACAAAATTTGTTTGACAGTTGTGATGAGCGAAACAGCCAAAAAGGTCTGTGGGCATGGCTGTAGGTAGTGTCTGCTAATCATAGAATCGTAGAATCATTTAGGTTGGAAAAGACCTTTAAGATCATCAAGTCCAACCATTAACCTAACACTGCCAAGTCTACCACTAAACCATGTCCCTAAGTGCCACATCTACACGTCACCTATGGTGACTCAACTGCTTACCTGGGCAGCCTGTTCCAGTGCTTGACAACCCTTTCGGTGAAGAAATTTTTCCTAATATCCAGTCTAAACCTCCCCTGGTGCAACTTGAGGCCATTTCCTCTTGTCCTTTCGCTTGTTACTTGGGAGAAGAGACCGACAGTCACCTCGCTACAACCTCCTTTGAGGTAGTTGTAGGGAGCGATAAGGTCTCCCCCAAGCCTCCTTTTCTCCAGGCTAAACAACCCCAGTTCCTCAGCCGCTCCTCATAAAACTTGCATTGCAGACCCTTCACCAGCTTCGTTGCCTTTCTTTGGACACGCTCCAGCACCTCAATGTCTTTCTTGTAGTGAGGGGCCCAAAACTGAACACAGTATTCCAGGTGCGGCCTCACCAGTGCCAAGAGAGAGAGAGTGGACTTGGTCTGTAGCATTTGACTCCAAGGTGATTATTTTGCTGAATATAGGGTATGATGCACTGTGCTCTGATCTTAGCACATTTCTTTTTGCCATCTCAACAGCTCTCTTCCAGCAAGAAAGGCGTAGCATTTGCAATAAATACAGCAGTGTTAATTCCACACTTGTGGTCTGCCTCTGAGGAGAGCTGAATTCACCTGAATTTCCACTGAGTTCAGCGGCAAGTGGGAGTTGTTGTGCGTCCTTAGAAAGTACAGATCACCTCTCAGAAAGAAGCCGTTTCAGGAGGTTATGTATTTTCTGTCAAGCTCCTCCTTTTGTTTTTGCTTTAAATTGCCTTTTAAGCTGACTCTTTGGAAAATTTGCACTGATTAACTCATATTGGGTTTAACTAAATTTGTTTAAACAATGCAAATTCATTTGCAGACGTTCTTTGATGTAATGTAAGCCTGCTCCCAACAGAGTTTAGCTAGACCGCAAGCCACTTTTACCATGAAAAAGGATTATATACCCAGAAGGTTTTCTGATTAATTTCATTAAATTTAAGGTTCTGTTTTAGGTTATCTTTATGTAACTTTGCTATATAGACAAAGCCTTGGAACAGGAAGTGCTATTTATTTAAACCAACTGACTTGCTGAAATTATGTTCAGTTTCACAAATGTTTTGTGCAGTCACTATGTGGATATTTCTGTCCACTTTTTACCTGTGTCATACAAACTTTTTAGTATGGAAGTAATGTGGGGTATGGTTATTCTCAAAACTTTTATTTAAGCAATGAAAGAAAAACACTTGAAAACTTTGTCAGTGTTTGTGTCTTTGAGAATCTGTTTGTGATATCTGTAAAGACACTGCTGCTGCTCTTCACTTCCCTGAATGATCCAGCCTCCCGGTATTTTTGTGACTATCGAGATGCATGATCAAACTGACATCGATAATTCTGCAGTATTTGAATGGGTTAATATAGCACAGGTTCTCAAAAGTACAGGGTATAAAAAGAAACAAAACAAAGCCATGCCTGATGAAAGCAAGTTTTCTAACGTGTGCCATGTGCACCAGGCAGTTGATTTTGTAGACATGGGCAGTTGCTTATTGTAGCAAAGTGAAAGCATAATCCATTGAAATATATGGGAGAATTCCCGTGGGCTGTAATACTGCTTATGAGTTTGGAAATCTTGACGCATGTGTCTTTCTCAGTACCCGGAGACCATGAGCCAACTGTTAGCTTAGAAGGTTCCCTTGTGCTCCAGACCTTTTCTTTGCACTTTTTGACTCTATTTCAGAGTAAGTCTTTGCTTCCTTGCACTTTAACTGGAAAGTAAAGGTTGCAAATTTTCTGTTCACATATTTGCCATTACCTTTATCTGACTTCCTTCCCTCTCCCAAATATGCTTTTATCATTAAAATGAAAATGCAGCCTCTCTACGACAGATTTGCAGCCGAAGAGAAACAGTGGTGTGAGTAGCTGGATCTGATGTCCTGTGCCAAAGGCGCAATCAGCTGTCGACAGGTGTTATTAATTTGTTTCAAGTTTTTTTAAAAAATATAACATTTCAAAGATAAATTTTCATATTTTTTATGAATTTGAAAAGACAGCAACTGTAATTACAAGAAACACTTGGTCTGTTTCCTTTTTTTTTTTGCTTTTCTACATTAAAGTATTCCTCTTGTTCTGCAGAGCTGTCTTTCTGTGTCTGTAGAATTACCGAGGGAATTTTTATCTCCAACATCTTACTAGCATATTACTTATTTCCACACGTTTGCTAATTTTTCGTTGCCTGCGTTTGTCCAGCTTATTTTGTGGGCTCTGTATCACAGTACTTTCACAGAAGCAGCATTTGGCCTGACTGATGTGGCTGAGGCGGTTCTTAGTGCCTTAAACATTGTCCTCTAGCTGGAACCAGCAAGGAAGGGAGTCTGAGCTACCACACAGTGGGAAGATTAACTGGATTGGGATTCATTTCACTCTTCACTTACCTGGGACTCTTTCAAATGTTTGCGTCACTGGAGGCAAGATCAGGCAAACAGGAAAGTTTAGATCTTTCGTAAGAGCCATCTGAAGAGTTGGGACTTTAAACATATCTGAAATGGGGGTTTGATTCTTCCTCAGCGTCTTTGTTCAAAGCAAACTTGTTCCATGAATGCTTCACTGGTGCTAAATGGTATTCTTGGTTTGCCAAGTTATTTGCGTGTACTGAAACTGGGGTCATGGAGCGGCTGCAAAAAAATCCTGTTTTCTGTTTTGATGTGTGGCAATTCATGGCAAAGAGGGAAACACCCAGTTATGCCCTATGGTGCACTTTAATGGAAAAAACTAGGGGCTGCTGTGATTTATTAAATGTTTTGGAAAATCGGGCTTCAGTTGTGAACACAAGTCTATGGTCACTTTTCTTAGTGAAATAATTAATGTTTTTTCCACTATAGCTTAAAGTAGATCCCTGCAGCTTCTCTGCAATCAGCCTTTTCCAGCTCTTTCCCTTTGATCAGCCTGTGTTTATCTATGTTTGCTCAGAAACCTGTTTTCCTGGGATTATTTCTTTTCGTAGCTTCATCTCGCCTCCTGGAGCGCAGATTAGCAATAAATGCTCTTTACCTCTGCTAGACACATGCTTTCTCTTTATTTTGTTTTCCCCTCTTTTATGTATTTTGCCAAAGCTTAAGATGAAAGTAATTAATACTAGCAAAAAAGGCTGTTGTGACTCTGAACTCATAATTAACTGTTGTTAAAAGGAGTTGGTCTGTCATTGTAATGGTGTTCACCTGGAAAAAAGCACATGCTTAATTTATTGAAGCAGAAGTAGGCCTGATGTGCTTGAACTCAAGGAAGGAAAGAGAAGGTAATGTGACCGGGGCGCTTGGTGCATCGGTAGAGTTAGCTTTGTCCTTTTCTCGGGGAGCACGCGCTGCATTTCTGTAAAGAGTAGTTTCACCCCGGTGTTTAGTAGGAAATTGTTAATTCATTTAAATGTGAGAAGGGTACCTTAGTGCTTAAAAAAAGTATGCAATGAGAACATAGAGGTGACAAGTTGGGAAAGCAGAAATGGAAATGACTATCGGCATTGAGCGCAGTCCCTGAAATTTCAGGCAATCATGTAGTAATATTTAGCCTGAAAGATTATTTGTTTTTAAACTACCATCACAAAACACAGGCAACGCCATGTGCCTTGTAACAAGCTGAATAACTTCTCTGTAAAGGTTTGGAACTATAACATGGCACAGAAAATAAGCAGTAGGTGAAGAGCTTTACCAGCCTTTCAGGAGAGTTGAGCATCAAGGGAAAGAAGTACTCAGAAAAATGCGCTTTCTGAATCGTGCTTTTCCTGACAATGTATCCAATGGTGGGAGATCTGCAGCTGTACTGTGCGTCTCTCTAGTGCAGTAAGGCTGAAGAAAGGAAAGCGTGGAACAAAAGTAAATACAAATTATGATTATTTTTTATCTCACATCTCTGAAGCCTTTTCCCATGTCCAGTCTGGGCTCATTTTGCAGTTTTAGGTTGTGTGTTCCCTCAGTCATGCAATTTAATGCATTTAATCTGTGGGAAGCATTATTGATGTCAGAGCAATAACTAGGCATATCCTCAATGTAAATGTCAGATCTCTTCTGAAATCTCTTCCCTGAACACTGTGCTGCCCCTGTTCTGCGGAGCCTTCCCCATCTCGTGGGGACTGCAGAGAAGAGCAATGCCGAGAGGTTGCATGCGGTGTGACTGTGACAGGCTTAACATCATGACTCAGCGCTGGAGAAAATTCAGCTAAAAAGGTTGTGGCTCAAAATAGTTGACTGTGATGGAGAAAGCCGTGCAAAATTAATTGAAAATAAAGATGATACTAAGCCCTCAAAGCCTATTAGCCTTATATCCAATGTGTGAATTGTTGCACCCAAACCCAGCAGGATTATGCTGATTCGGAATGGCACGCAGGGTCTGCCCTCTGTGTTTTGCAGATGATGGAAGCGAGCACAGATTTAATATGTGCTTGATAGAGTGTCATCCTAGACTACAGCTCTTCCCAGCACAGTGCACTGTTGCTCCAGCTTTGCCATAGCCTGACCTGACTGGTTTGATTTTTAGAAGAATGGGAGTGATAGAAGTTTGAGGTTTTTAAGATTTTTTTTTTTTTCGGTTGATTGTCATGATTTGGAATTTAGGAGAAAAAATGCCAGGGTGTTTTTTTAGTTTATTTTGTTTTCTAGGGATTTTTTTCTTTTGGGTTTTGGTTTTTTTTTTTTTGCTTGTAGCTAAGAATCCTACCTATTGCTGTTCTGTAGTGGTTGGCTCTGAGGGCGTGGAATGGAAAGAAATTGCTTTTCGTAAGCAAAAATAGAAGAGTGTTCCAGGAGGCTTGCAGCAGAGTGGCATGACCTTGTGATGTAAAGAGCGTGTGCAAGACAGCGCTTAACTATGCAGAGTACTTAGTTCTATGTCAAGAAGTGCCTGCAGCATTATAAAGCACCCTCAAACCTGGTTACACTCTGTTCTGATTGCAAAGTAGCTTTATTTGGATAACTCTCCTGGAGCTAAAAAGGATTTAGGTCGCGGGAGAGATGAAGTGCTGGTAGGAAAGGGCTGAGACAGGAGGCAATGAAAGTAGGGGGTTGGAGAGCGTTATTTCTAAAGAAAGGCTTCCTAAGTTGTCACTGGTCTGTGCTGTTAAGAGCTTTTTAGCAAGACTGTCTCCTTCATTTCTTAGCAGTTCTTTCTCAGAAGGTGGAAATGGGAGGTGCTGTGTCCACTGATGCAGAGTTTCACAACCCATGGGCTCCTGACAACAGAAATGTCTCTGAAAATGGTCATGTATCCCTGGCTGTCTGCAGCAGGTGAGTGAAATCAGGGGAGTCCAGGAGAGAGGAAAGGGGTAGGATGGTAGAGAGGGGTAAAGAAAAAAAGAGCTGAAAGTACATCATTGTGCTGAGGAGAAAGACAAGAAAGGAAGAACAAACAAGTGTGAGCTCCCGAGGAGTGGGTGGAGGTTGATGCTTTGCTCATCAATGCTCTTCAGCATCAAAGTCGCACGGAAATAGAAATAATCTGCTTTGGCAACGGTGTCTGCTGTCTGCAGGTAGAGCCTTGGCCTGCAGCACACAGGTTACTGCAGTCCGCAGCCTCTGCTTGCCCTCGCTGCAGCTGCGGTGATAGACATCTGTGTTCTGACAAAGCAATTGTTCATCTGAATTATTTATGGCATATGTGGTATTCTTTCTTTCGCTGTGAGGCATTCAAAGCAGACTTTTCTCTGTTTAATCCTTCAGAGGAAAGCATGTAAAATGCAGAGTAAAAGACAATGATAGTAAATATGTCATTTGGAAATCAGCATGAGGGGAAAAAATAGGAAATTTGTTTGTCATGAATGCGCTTTATCTGAGAATACAAGTTCCAGTGGTTTTTTCACTACTTAAAACCTTAGAGTCAGTATTAGAAACAGCTTGGTCTGAAACCTCTCTGATTTATCACTGAGGCCATGCTTTAGGAAGTGCTTTAGGGATATGAAATCTGTCCCTGTTCACAACATACTTTTGCAGATGTTTTCATTCCCATTCATACCTGTGGGTTTCAACTGTTTTCTGGGCGCAGCCTGCTGAACGTGGGCTGGGGACTTTATTCTGCCCCACCGAGGCAGAAGGAGCTTTTCTACAGACTTGTGTAGTAATAGCAGCTTTGCTGATGGCGTGAACAGATGTGAAATGACCTTCTTGTCCTCTGCTATGCCTCTGCTAACTGCAGGTGTGGAGTGACAGTAGTAAGCTCTTAGGTTGTACATTATTTCCTGGTTCTTTGGTTAGTTTTTAATCCCATATTATCATATTTTATATTATCCCTGGCCATCTCAAAATACTATTATCATATTATCCCATATTATTTTAATCCCATATATCTCTCAGGAACCTGAGAGGTTTAGTTGCTGTCATTGCCTGCATTGTGGATCCAGTCTGGGTGCTTGGCTTTGATCTTGATGACGGCAGAGAATGCCACCAAATGCAACCTGATGTTAAATATTTTCACAAGCTTTAATGTTTTCTGTTTGCTGTTCTCAGGTGGGGAAGTCCTTCATTTATTTTCACAGCAGAAAGAGAGTTTCCCCTTGCTTGAAGGAGCAGCTCTTACGCCATCCCCCTTTCCTTCTTAGCCGGGATACTGAAATCGCAGTTGGGTGGTAAGGATGGTTTTTTCATTCAGAAACAGAGCAAGACTCGGCAATTAATTTCTGAGAGGGCCACGAGATGGTCACTAGGTATTCTTAGGCAGCCCTTGATCTCAATTTCTGTGGCAACCTGTGACAGACAAGCTCTGTGGCGTGTTCCCTGTCCTCTGGCAAGCTTGGTTTTGAAATCCTTTATTCTGTATGGAGAGGTCTTCTCCATCCCTTGACAAGCAAAGAAGGAGGCTGCCAGCCAGCTGCAAGACTGACACGTACATTTTCAGTTTTCATAATTGAGTCTTTTGAGCAAAACTCATAGCAGTAAAAAGATTTCAGAAGTTGTAGTTCTACAAATCTGACCATTGGGAGCCTATGAAACAGGAGGCTTGGGAGGGAGGAGGGAGCGACCGCTCCTTGTGTGCTGGGTACCCACAGCTCGCTCCGTGTCATGAAGTTCCATCTCAGAGGTGCTCGGAAGGGCTTGGACTTGACAAGTAGCCCCTGATTTTCTCCCCTTTGATAATTACAAGTTCAGCATTTCAGCACAGATACAGGCCCTGAGGTGCCTAAAAGCACATTTTCCTCTAAAACTCAGAGGTTTTGAAGACTAAAAGTTTGCTTGGGTAAATAAGTACATATAGGGTAAAGCCTAAGGAGGACCCTAACTGGGGTCAGATCAGGTACACAGATGGTGCAAGATACAGCACAAGCCATTCTCTCTGTTGTCTAGTGCAGCCAAGCCAGTGCTTCAGCAATAGCAGTTTGCTACAGAATTGCTCAGCAGCAAATTGTAAGGTGTCCCAGAGCAGGCATTTGCTCCAAACAGTATCTCTGAGGTGCCTCACCTTCCAGCCTTACCTCCTGGGTGCCACTGTTACCCCACGCCTTGCTCAGAGCAAAGCGTGAAGTCCTGGAGTGAGAAAACAGATTTTTGCTATCATTTTCATATTTATGCGTACAGAAAGCACCTTGGGCAGCAAACATCGGGCCAGTGCCTGGCTTACGGCCATGTAGTGCAGTGGTCTCCCCTTTTAAATGGAACTAGAGCAGAAAAAGTCTTATTAGGCTCAGATCATCTAGGGCGAAAGCAACTTTTTATGATGACAGCCTGTAATCACCACAGGGCTGCTTATAGTAACTCGCTAATCTGGATTGATCAGGGTGGTGACGTTCATCTCCTGGTTCATTTCAGAATGGTCTTGAACATCAATCCAGCCTCTGCCTGTCACAGTAATTGTCTTTTATCGCTCTCGCAGATTGCTTTTCCCTGGAGCAAAGTCCTGGTATTTTTTCATTACCATGGCAGGGAAACAAGGCTCAGCGACAGGGAGTGGCACTGTCTTCACTGATTTTTGCTTTTTTTTTAATTTAGTTGAAAACAAAGGCTTGCTAGTGAAAAGTCCTAGCTGAGAACCTGTACAAAACTGACCACTACAGCATCTGTGGCCTCCCAGCAGCCCACGAAGCAACACGACTGACAGCTCTCACATGTTAGTCCGAACAGACCCGTGCCTTGTTCCAGCTGCTGGTTCTGTCTGGCTTCCTTATAACAGTTGCATTATAGCAGTGCGCTCCAAAACAAAACAAACACCTATTTTCTCCAGTGTTTAGAGTCCTGATTTGCTCCATGATTTTAAATTTATTCTTTGGTTTAAAAATAAAAAAAAAAAAGAGGAGCAAGTAACCAGCAGCAGTCTTGCTAAGCAGCTTCATTCTGCCTCATTCTCAGTCTGAAATCCTGGGAACTGAGCGAGTATTTGCTCTTGTGCTCTCTGGGTTTCCCGGCCTTGTACCCCCATTAATATTCCTTTCTGCACCTGGCGTGTGCATTTTATCAGCTTTTGGAGATCACTAGGGAATGTGTGTGTAGGACAATGGACAAAGGTAAAAGGATGAAATCCTGGTAAGGGTTTCATGTCAGTGTATCTTTATAAATTCTTTTGGGGAGTTTAGTATCAGCTAATGGCCCAGGTGAACTGTGGGTCATCTTGTATGTTCTTATATCTTTCAGATTCAGCAAAAGGGATGACCTCAGGGGACCCTCATGTCTCCCTATTAAAAAAGAAGCAAAATAACTATTTCTTCCAAAGTCATTGATACCATGAAGCAAATATGCAACTCTATTTGGGGGAACGTGTGTCTGTAACGTTTCATGCGGCAGCCTCGGCTGCAGGTGCCTGGTCTGCATGGGCAGGTGGTGGATTTGGGTTCTCACACACCAATTTTAAGTGTGCCCCTAATCACTGGGGGTAACACAGATAACGCAGCACCTTTGCAGCTACACAGGTCATTGTATTCCGGAAGTATGTCAGACCAGCCTACACAATTGTGACAAGCACAGCATAAATTTGGGCATTGTCTAATCTCTGTGTGCTCATCCCTTGTAATTCCTGCTAAATATTCAGAATTCCGTGGCTGCCAGGTTGTATCAAGAACCAAAGCTCCAGGGAAATCCTGCTGCTTTCAAATACATAAAGCTAATTTTTGAGTTGGAGGCAAATGCAATTCATATTGCTTCAGCCACATTTGGCGTGCGTTCCCGAGCCTAGAGATGCAGCATGACTTGCTAGGGATCACCAGAGCGCTTGGAAAACCATCCAGAGAAGGTCCTAGCAGGCTGAGCGCTTACAGAAATTAGTGCCTTGGAAGAGGAATACGTATTGTTTCCATGAGAGTTTTATACCAATGCAGTACATGAGGAAAAGCACAAACCACCTGCACATCTCTCTGCCCATGGGCACGCTTTGAAGTAAGACTAGAAGGATGTTGAACACCTTTAGAAATGTGAAGCCATTACTCCTCCCATATGGTTTATTGAGGATCTCAGTTTTCAAAGCATAAGTAGCAGTGAGGCCCATTATTCTTTCCAACATGCAAAAGGCACAAGAAAGTCATCAATGTGATTCTCTGCAAAGTGTCTCTAAGAAAACACACAGCGAGGAAATGACAGAAAAGAGCCCCTGATGGAAGAGAAAGCCAAAGTGCCTTCAGGAAAGTGCTGAAAGGTTCTGAAAATGGTCGTACGTTTTCAGAGTCCAGATATGCTCAGTCGGTGAAAGATGCTTTGCAAATCCGTGAAGGAAAACTCAAGAGACAGAGCCAAAAGGCTTAAAACAATAATCTCCTTCATGTGCCAAAATACAGGGCAGAAGTCAAAATGATTTATCTCAGGAAAAAAGTGCGGCAGTTAAAGATAGACATTAAATTCTTTAAAAAAAAAAAAAGCCCACCAAAACCAGATGTAGAAAGTGGATACATTCTAAGAGCAGCTCAATAAAAAATATTCCTTTTAATGAAAATAATTTAAAAAATGGATACTTGAAGAACACAAATCCACCTTGGCTGTGACCAGCTACTGCACCCTGCTCCCAGGAAAGCCTCCGAGCACGACAGCACAAAGCCTTCTAGAAGAAGAAAGTCCTCACTACCTGCATGTGTGAAATGTGGCCAGTGAACAATTTGGAAACACAAACATACAGGACCGAGTATCCAAGTCCCGTTATCGAACTTGGGTGTCGGGAAACTTCCCAGGGTTCCCGTCTCTCCCACTGGAGCCGGCCGGTGCTGGAGGCGGTGGCGCTTCCCTGTGGGCACGGCTGAGCCCGTGAACCCCTGAGCCTCTCGCTGGAGTTGAATACTTAAACCTAAAAAAGGCATTTACAAGTTGACGCATTTTTTGTTGTTGTCTTATTTCCTTGCAGTATACGTTTCTACTTCTAGACTATGGAATGTTACATTAAACAATATAATTATTCATTACCCTTGCTTCAAATTTCATTACAGTTACTGAGGTTTCATCATAATTTCACACAGCACAGAGACACCAAACTAAACACCGAGCAGCCAGCACTAGATGTATTTTTTCTTTAAGTACCAATAAGCAAAATATCCCATTCCCCCCAGAGATCCCATCAGGAAGGAGGCTCCGAAGAAGGAGGGAGGTTTCCGCTTGACCAGCCTGAAGGCATTGGGTACCACTGCAGAGAGGAGTGTGGTATGTATA
Source organism: Fregata magnificens (assembly GCA_013389945.1). Classification (NCBI taxonomy): domain Eukaryota; kingdom Metazoa; phylum Chordata; class Aves; order Suliformes; family Fregatidae; genus Fregata; species Fregata magnificens. Next base: position 268,554 of record WAAD01021476.1, on the reverse strand, counting down.
TCTCCCAAAACTTTCCTGAAGGCGAAGCGTTTTTGTATCCTGTCGAAGAAGGACTGTAGGTTAGGTCTGCTGCCATCTTCCCAGTATTTCTTAGAGAGTCCCAGAAACTTGAGGCGGTGCAGGGTAGCTCCTAACAAGACATCAGCCAAAGTAAAGACGCATCCACAGAGCCAAAGTTCACATTTCTGCCCTGAAGAGAGAAGCGACAGAGCAGATAGGGTAAGAAGAAACCCTTGGGTGGGCAACTAAAGGCTTGCTCAAAAGATGCACAAAGGAAGGAGCATTTGCATTAGGCCAGGGGTGTTTTTTCTCAGCTCTCCGATATCCCAAGAGTTCAGACCCCATCTACCAGGCTACGTGATGGAGGATATGTGGGGCCACAAAGCTGGGAATATGAGATGATCATTTATAGCCCATGTGAAGATACAAATAGCTGTCTGCAAAATGGCTTTGTTTCCTCTCTCCCAAGTCAAGAGCAGCAGGAGATGGCATCCTCCCATACCCAGGAGGTCCCTGGAAAAGGGCCCTTAGCCCCCCCACCCCGAAGGAAGATGTGGTGCAGTGACCCCTTCTGCTGTGTTAGTGCTCGGGGGGAGCAGCAGTGTTTGTCCTCGGCTGTACCAGGAGCTGTTTCAGGAGTGTCGTGTTAACTTGTCCTATTTTAGGGATGTAAGAAATCCTCAGGAATCAAGAACATTTGCTGGCCCGGCCTGGCTGCTCTCCCTGTGTGCTGTCGGGGAGGTCATGCTTCTGTCCCCTCTCCTGCCGCAGGGACCCAGTTCTGGGACACCAAAACTGGCAGCACATCTGTGCCGCGAGCCAGGTTTTTGGGGGAGGCAGAGCTCAGTGTGAATGCTGGGTGTGAGGAGAGGCACCAGACCATTGATGGCCCCTGGTAAGGGGTGATCCTGGAAATAACCTCACCAGCAAGATGTCCAGGAATAAACCAAGCTGTTGTTATGCTGGAAGAAGCGGGCTCAGGCCAGGAGAGTGTCAAACACTCCCCCTGTGCCCTTTAAATGCTAAGGAGCAGGGCTGGGATGGAGCTAAGGCAGAAAGATGGAGGTGCAGGTAAGGAAGAACAGCAGAAGGGGCACACAAACCTGGCCCCATCCAGCCTAAGCCCCCTGCTTTGCACCAGATCCTTAATTTTGGGGCTCTTCTACTGTCCTGTGGCTGTTATATCCTGGAGGGAGAGAGCAGCACCTTTATTGCACCCCTGTGCAGGCACTGATGCTGTTGGGCTGCCTGCAGGGCCAGGCCAGGGGAATTACTGGTAATTAGCAGCCCTCATTTGTAGCTGCTTGGCAGCCTGCCTAATCTAGCTGTGCTAGAGGCACAGCCCAAATGGACAGATTGCCTGTGCCTAATTAGTCAATAAATGTTTTCAATGACTAATGAATTGTGGGGGTGCTGCAGCTGGAGCCTCCTGGGTGCTCCAGGGACCCTGAGGATGCTCCGGCTCAGAGGTAAGGGAAGCGGGGCTGAGGTGCCTGCCTTGCTCCCGGGCACTGCTGTGGGCAAAGGAGAAAGCACACATGAGGATGGTGACTTTGGAAGAGAGCCATGATCTGGCCCTACCCCTCCTGGCTCTGGGCTTGCACCCGCTGCTGAGGTCTGGACCAGGCTGTGGGGTGCCCCAGGGCAGAAGCATGGGCAAGGGCAACTCATTCCCTTTGCATCCGTAGCGGCCCCAGCTCTGATCAGTCTGTCCCAGCCGAGCAGGGTGCCCATGGCAGGGGGTCACCATGTGCTCCTGCAGCATCTCCCACCCTCCTCCTGCCTGCCCTGCCCTGCCTGCATAGCTGCATGTCAGACTGGCAGCCTGGGCTGCGTGGGAGGAGAGCTGCTGCACTGCGGCTCCTGGGAAGTTGCCAAAGGGCTGGTGCTTGTGTCCGCTGCTGAGATCCTGACCTGGTCGTGGGCATGGCAGGGGGGTTTGGGGGCCCGGAGCAGAGGGCAGGAGCAGCACGCAAGGACTGAAGGCAATGGAGCGCCTGGGTGCCCGCAGCAGCAGCAGCCACCCCTCTGCTCCAGGCACCAGGGACGTCCTCCAAGGGTACCTCATTAGGCTGAATTCTGGTGAGCTATCCCAGCTCTCAGATCAGTTAATGAGGGTGTTCACTGGAGACAATTAGGGCAACAACAGGGTGCCGCTGTGAATGCATCAGGGCTCTCAGCAAATCCCCAAGCCGATGCCTTGCAGGGCCTGACCTTGGCACCTCCGAGGGCCCTTCAGTGCCGCCCCAAGCGTGACGCACAACTCCCCACGGCTGAGGCCAGCCCTGAGGGCAGGGGCAGCTGTGGGGCCATCCCCTGATTAACTGCGTCTGGGCTCTGCTCCGGACATGGCACCGCGGTGCTGGCAGCAGGGACAAGAGGATGACGATGGGACAAGCAATGCCCAGCTGTGCCCATGCATCCCTGTCTGCCAGGACACCGGGGTGGCTCTCGGCAGGCACCCAGCAGCATGTATTTGATGTCGGGGATGACTGGTGTCACTCTCTACCACCCACTGGCGTTTGACGCAGGTCCTGTAAAGGCTCCCACCCCTTGAAGGCCCCTCAAATTCCCATTGGGTTTCCCCGCCCACACTCCGTTGGGATGTGCCGCAGCCCCGTGGCCAGGGGGGCTTGGCTGCAGGACACGTCCCCAGCCCTGCACTTTTGGCAGTCTGCACTGGTGCAAGAGTCGGGGGCCAGCCTGCTTCTTGCTGAATCAGCCAGGCCATCGGTCACTGGTGGCCCCTCGCTGGGGTGGAGGGGACCTGCCACCACCCTGAGATGACTTTGGAGTTCCTACAGAGCAGCTGTGAGGACAGGGGTCCTGCTGCCCCTGTGGCAAGGAGTGCGGGGGCTCCCCGGAGCAGGGGTGGTTTGCCGGAGGTTAGTAAGACTACGGCTGCAATGACATCAGTGCACCCAAAAACAGGGGAACCCAGCAGCAGCCCCGGCCCTACTGGTGGTTGCCCCGTGGGGGTGTTCATCAGGTGCAAAGCCATCAGGCATTCCTGGTGTTGCACCTCGGCCTCGTGCAGAAAAAGACCCCATAAATGCAGCCCAGCGCCTACCTTGGTACTCCAGTTTCCTCTTCTCCAGCTCGGCCTCAATCTGGTCTAGCACCATCCCCAGTTCGCCAAGGATCTTCTTCAAGTAGTTCACATTGTCGTGCTCCAGGATCTTGGCCTGGGTGGAGAGCGGGGTTAGGATGGATGGATGAATGGATGGATGGATGGACACACATCCTTACAACCGTGCAGAGACATAAGGCACCAGGTGCCCGTGGAGGGTCCATGGGTCATGTCCCCCCACCGCCAAAGAGACGTGTGTGGCTTTGACCCACTTACCATGAGCTTCTTCTGCTTGGAGAGGTAGGGCTCTGATAGCTGTGGCTCTTCTTCATGGTCCAGCTTCATCAGCTCCGTGCTGGCATTAGCTAAATGTCCTGGGGGGAGACAGAGAGAGGGGCTGGGGGAGCTGTGTTTGGCAGGGGTAGGGATGACCTTGTGTCTGGTAGCAAAGCACCTCATCCTGCATGTGAAATAGTGTCGTGGCACCAAGAAAAACACTCTGGAGAGCTAAAATGGGCCAAATTCATGGCTTCCTGGTGCCATGCTGCCATACGGGTGGGTGGCTGAGGCATGACATACCCTCCCGAGGGCATGTGCCTTCTTCAGCCCTCCCACCCACTCACGGCAGGGCAGCGCTGGCTGCAGGGTACAGCAGATCCCCCTCCCTGGCCGTGATGAGTCCCAGCTCTGCGGGTTTCAGCTCTTCATTTCCTCTGCTGGATTCATATTAGAGCTGCTAGCAGATCTCTGTCTCTCTCTGTCTCTTACTCTTTTAAGAACATCCCTGAGCTTCCCCATAACCTGATTCCTGCAGCTCCATCCCCAGCAGGTCGATCCTTTGGGATGTCCGAGCCGGCTGTCCACATGTGGGCGTGCGTGCAGAGCAGTGTGGCAGGGAGCGGCACGGGAGGGGTTGCTCCCTCCTGAATGAAGCTGTCCTGCCCCGGCTCAGTGTCCGGGGATGCAATTCAGTAGCGTAGAGCCCAGCACAAGCATGGGAGCGATGCCCACCCCCCTCCCTCCCAGGGCACGGGGACGATGTGAAGGGCTTTGTGCAAGGGAGCTAATGGAGGGAATGGAGCAGAGTACATGGAAGAAGAGAATACGAGATGCAGAGTAACACCTTAGGGACAACATAAATTACCCGAAGCTGGGCCAATCTCTTCCTGCCAGGGGCCATCTGTCTCTCCCTCCTTGTTCCCTCCAACAAGGACTTGGCTCTGCTGATGCGCGGGTGCGGGAGGTGCCAGGGCTGGCCGGGGCGGCAGCCAGCAGTAGGCTGTACGCTGCCGCAAGATGGTGAAACTCACTGTTTTCCACCACGAGCCTTGAAGCTCGTGCACGCTAAGGCTCCCAGCTGGCTCTCTTGGGGCTGTAACTCGGAGGGAAGCCTGGATATCACTCTGGTTTCATTCCCCTGTTCCCCTTGGGAGAGCCTGGCCCTCGGTTCACCCTCTCCTTGGGGCACAAGTACATGGATTTGCCTCGGCACCCCACTGCAACAGGGCAGCCGAGCCACCACCTGGGCATAGGGGATGTGCTGGGGAGGAAGGGCACCACCGGCACTGGGGCATCCCACGGACCTGCCCACAGCCCCTCTGTTGCAATGGCCTGGGAAAAATGCCACCAGCGAGGAGGTTTGGATGGGGAGATATTTTTAAGGACCTCAGCAGAGTTCTGGGGAGGTGATGCGAGGCAGGCAGGGTCTGAAAGCCATCACAGCAGCACCCTTTGGGGAAGGGATGGGCTCTGCACCCTGCATCTGCCCAAGGTCTGGGGGTGGAGGTGACACTTGGTGACATAGGGAAAGCCACCTGTGCAGGGTGCCAGCAGAGACAGGGCAGACCGTGAGATACACCTTGGGAACAGCCTATTTCTCTTTGTGCACGAGTGCGTCCCATTTCAGAGGGACCATCCGTGACCCAGACAGCTGAAGGGACTGAGGGGGGAACAGTGTTTGCTACGGGTACCATTTGGGTTCGGAGCCTAAAGGAGGGGAGAGACATGGGGCACGCCAGTGCCCTCCTAACAAGGTCACTTTTCTGGCAAGGGACTCTCCAGAAGCGATCCTTGCTGTTGAGTTATATTAAGCATTGTCAATGTTTCATGAGCGCTTGAAGGTCAGTCTTATGCCAATTCACCCACTATCTGCAACTCAATCTGGCTGTACTCTCCCACCTTTGCCTTTGGAGCTATTGGAGGGAGAGGGGACGTGCAGGAGAGGGAGCAAATTCACATGCCCTAGAAAGAGCTGGGTGAGAAGCGTGCATGGCCTATAGGAGCCCGGATACCCCCGGGGTCAGGAAGCCTCTACAGGGTGCCTGCAGCTCCCAAATTAGCTGTGCTTTGCCATTTCCCAGCTCTGTCCCTGCCCGTGTTGGTGGAAAGGGGAGATGAGCAAGAGCAGGGTGGCTGGCGGGGCTGCAGAGCCAAACAGCCTAAAGGAAGGGCTGGGGGAGCCGTCCCACTGGCGCCGGCCCTGGGCAGCCCCACTGGAGAGGTGACTTACTGCGGATCTCAGCGGTCGCGTACTTTGGGATCATGGAGTCGGTGGTGAGCTCAGGGTGCAGGATGCAGCCATGTGTGTAGGCGTCCATGGGGAGCGAGTCCAGCAGCTCCCGGTACTGCAGCACCCGCGAGTGCAGCAGGCTGCCCGGCTCAGGGATCAGCTGGGTGACATTTTCTGCGAGAGCAAAGGGAAAGGTGTTAGCGGGATGCTCATCAGTGGCTCGTTAGCCTGTGCGAGACACCAGTGTGCAGTCCTGGCCTGAGCTACCCCTGAGCAGAGCTGGCTGTGGCAGTGCATTAACTCAAAACCATACCCCACGCTTGGCTCTGCCCTCTGCCCGTCCTGGCCAGGAGCACATCCAGCCCATGCCGAGATGGGCAAACTGACAGGACCACAGGGATGTGTACGTGTGTCGTTATCCAGCCTGCAGCCCCGGCATCCCCAGGAGCTCAGCGTTGCAAGCCCTTTGCCTCTGCAGCCCCTGATTTTGTACACCGTGGTTTCACGTCTCTCAGAAGGGGCACAAAATCATTCCGTTCTGCAGAAAAGAGCTAAAACACGGGGATATGGTTTTGGGATCTCCTGAATTACGCACTCGTTACACCAGTGGCAACAAGGCACCTAATTCTCTTGAAAATTCCATTTAAAATGGGTAATCGGGGAGCTGATGACCAAAGAAGGAGCCCAGCACATCTTCCCTCCACACTCAGCTGGTGCCTCAGCTGCAGGAGCATCCCTCACCCAGGCCGGCTCTGCTCCTCCTCGCCTTGTTGGGTTTTATTCATCTTTTGCAGATGGCAGTTTGTATCCTGCTCTTTTTATTACACTTTCAGCTCCAAATACACAGCAGACCACACCACAAGGAGCAAAATGTTGTTTTTGTCTCCCCCAAGAATATCAGGTCTATTTTTTTATGGGATCATAAACGTTTATGGCGTTTGCAGATAGCAGTTAATAGGCAGTGAGTAAATTTACTACCGGGACTCGGTACACCCGGTTGCCCACATGCCATCCACAGTGCAGGGATCACTGCACGCTGGCGTCTTGGGCTGACTTAAGGCGCATCTGCAGAAGGACTTTGGCAGGCGTGGCCAACATGGCTCCTTAATTAAGAGCCTGAAATGACAGTTCTGCCCAGCCCTGCTGCCAGCAGCAGGAGGAAGACTGCGGGCACAACCTGATGATGCCCGCCCGGCCGAGATGTGCAGCTCGCCCTGCCCTGGGCTGGGCAGCATCGTGCCGGCTGGCACCCGCAGCTGGACAGGAACCAGGGAAATTTTGGCAGCTCCTGTATTGCAAACCTCCTAGCAGCTCTGATTCAGGGCTGCCTCTGCTGGTAGGCTCCGTAAAGTTGTTCTGACCGATGGGCATCAGCGTTACTGTCCCCTGAGCAAGGAGGGGTTTTGGTAGCTCCTCCCTGCCCGTGGGCTGCTCACTGCCTGGGCTGCCTGGACTCCAGCTCTCCAAGCGGGGACTTTCCATCCGAGAAAAACGACTGGCTGAATGAAATAATAATAACCAACCTATAGCCCCTTCCACAGGGCTCCCAGCCAGCACCCGACAGGCTGGTGCTGAGGCTGGAAACCAGCACACCCAGAGCGACTGCCCTGTCCGGCAGCAAGACGGAGCGACCACAATGAAATAGCGGTGTGCTGGCCGCTGGCCCATGTCCTTCAGCACATCCCAGGGAGGTTTATCGGTGGGATGGCGCTTGCTCTGCCTTTGGACACCACGGTGGACCTGCACATGTGGACTGCTGTTGCATATAGTCAGCAAGTGATAGGCCGTGCAAAGGTGGGATGGGGGGAGGCTCAGAAGGACAGGGCTGGGGGCTGCAGCCCTTGGAAGAGCCCCTTACCCAGGTTCTGAGACGTGTTGCCACCAGCCAACCCATCTGTGGTTTCTTGGCACTGCTGGGCTGTGCCCTAGTGAGAAGCACCCTCAAACGTGGCTTGTTGGCATTATTCACTGCTTTTTTGGGGAAAGAAAACCATTGCTCATCACACCACCCTTTACTGATAGCTGACCCTCAGGGTGCGTGTAAGCCACTGAAAAAGGCCGTGGTCTCAGCCCAGGGGAAAATAAAACTCAGTGTGTACACCTTCTTATCAAGGCATTTTCAAGCTCTCCACGTTTCTGCCAGGTGGGTGATTCTGCCTCGGACCAACGCTGCGGCATCCTGGTAACACTTTTGCCAGCTAGCATTGGTGGGTGATGGCTCCGGGCAGAGCACACAGCAGGGAGCGATGCTCCGGGCCCTCCTCCCTCTGCCCCAGAGCTTCCCTCTCCATTTCTCAGTGAAAAGGTAAGAAATTGCACCTGGCTGGAAAATCTCAATGACAGGAGTTTCCCAGTGCATGGCACGGGCAGCACTGTGTCCCCCTCCCGCTGGGGACAGCCTGTTGTCACATATGCTGGACCACTTGCCCTTCGCAGAGACCAGGTGAAGTGGCGCAGGGACCACAGCCCCACAGATTGACGCTTCCCACTGTCCCTCGACCCCGGGGCTGCGGCTGCCATTCCTCGGGAGCCGCTGCTGGCACGGGCTCCTCCTGACTGATCCCATCCCTGCTGCACCGCTGGTGAGTGAGCATCGTGCCTCTGCCAAGCAGCACCATCGTGGCGGGGCTGGGAGAGGACAGCAGCTGAGCTGGCAAGACGCCCTTGCTTCGGGAGCTATTTTGAGATGTTTTTGATGTCTCTGCTGCAAGGGGGATGGATGCTGGGGCGAACATCGTGATGGCACAGCCTGAGCTCCCTGCTCAGCTTTGAAGGCTCCCCGGCGGAGCGTCCCAGCCTGACAGCCTGCAGCTTTGGGGAAATGAGGTCAAAGGGACGTGAGATGCCGGGGAGAGGCTGCTTGCCGCAGCAACCATGCAAACAGCCACCTTCAAGCACCGTCTCAGCATCCCAGTGCACCGGGCTCGGCCGGCCGCTGACTGCAGCCCTGCTCTGGAGGGAATATAAGCTTCCCTCTCCCAGCTGTCCCTTCCTCTGGGTTTGTGTCACATCATCTTCCCATGGTCCCCAGCACTGCTGGCTTTCTTTGACTTCAAAGAGGCAGCTTTCTCTGAGGCAGAGTGGCAGGCGGGACAGCAGGGTCCCCTGCCCGTGGCCGGTGGCACAGGGCTCATTGAGGAAGGGGAGAGGGGCAGCAGCACCTGGCTCAAACCCACCTGCTCTCAGCGGGGCCAGTTACAGGGAGTTACTGGGGTTTTTATACCGTCGTCTGAGGCTAAAGTACAAAGGTGGCCAAACCCAGAAGTATTTCCACGGGCCGTGCCCCAGCTGTGGCTCTGGTGAGATGCCACCGTGCACCATGGGGACGGACCATCTGGTTTGGGAGCGTGGCCTCCAAGGCACAAAAAGAGGGGACCCAGCTACACCCCCCCAGAGCCGCCCAGCAGCACTTCCAAGGGACATTGGGGGATTTGTGCTGGAAATCTTTCATTTTCATGGGAAAAGGTAACAGTCTGGGGAGGGCTGGTGGCTTGCTGCTCTTCTGGGGTAAAGCTGAAACTTTAAAGGACAAAGTGGGTGCATTTGGCAAACAGCATCTGGATTAGACCTGAGTTTGCCCCAAGACACAGCCCACCCCGCCCCCTTACCTCCTGTGAAGTTCTTCTCCATGTAGTCGATGATCTGGTTGTAATCGCTGATGATGTTGTCCTTGTGGATGATGACGGGCACCTCCTCCCCCAGGTTGAGCCGCATGAACCAGGGCTCCTTGTGCTCCATCAGGGGCATGCTGACGTCCCGCTCCTCACAGGGCAGCCCCTTCTCCGCAATGACCAGCCGCACCTGGGGCAAGACGCCAGGGAGAAAGGGCTCAGTCCCACGCACCGAGCCGGCCCTGAGAGCCCTCGAAACACCCCGAGAGCCCCACCACCACCCCATCACACCTCCCTGGCCCTCCCCAACCGCTTCAGCACAGCTATGTGCCAGGACACACCTCGTCCTGCAAGAAGCCAAGCAGCTCTTGGCATGGGGCAGCTGCAAAATCCAGGCAGCCAAGCGAGGATTTCCCTTCCCAGCAAATGGGGGAGACCCAAACCCATCCTAACTTTGTGGGATCATGGACCCTCCTCCCTCCGGTCGCCGGCGGCCCAAGTGGCAGGTGGAGGGGCTGGGGGGCTGAGAACCCATCCCTCGGTGGTGGGCGGAGGGAGGCAGCAGGTCCCCAGCTGGGGGGAATCAGTGATGCTGCTGTGGGTCCCAGCATAGCCCAGCACATACCTGAGGAGGAAGAGGAGGAAGCAGAGGCTGCAGCAATGCTACGCTTTGCACCTAGCGGGTGCTACTGCCTGGCTGAAGGAGACCTGGATGCTAACTCAGGTATGTCCCACTCTCAGGGGTGGGCTTTGGCTTTATCAGCCACATTTTGAGCAGGGACAAGGCCCCATTTCGTGGAGGTTTCAAGCAGCCCCTGCAGCCTGCACAGCATCCCTCCTCCACACTGTTGCTGGCGCAGGGGCATTGCCCACCACCTTCGCACCTCTTGTGCCAAACCTGCTGCCTTCCCCTTCCCCTGCCGCTGCCCTCCTCCCGCCCCGGGCCAGCGAGTGGCACCGCTGGGGTGGCACCCACCCGACTCATGGGTGGGAAAGCCGAGTCCAGCGGTGCGGAGGGGCAGAAAGAGGCAGGAGTGGGGCTGGATGTGGGGCACCGTCCCCATCCGCATCACCCACGGACAGCCCTCAGGGCTGATCCTGCTGCTTTGCTCTGTGCTTGAGATGGTGTTGCATATGAGCTCAGGGATGGCATTTTAGGCTTCTGGGTTATAAAAACCTGACTGTTATGAACTAAGTATGTCAAACAGGAAAAAAAAAAAACCTTTGGGGGATGTGAGACAGCCACGATCTACAGAACTACTGAATGAGGGAGAAGCGCTTGTTTTCCTCCAACTAGCATCAGCTAAAAATACAACTTAACGAATATACGTATTTCTATGAGTACTTCAAAGTTCCTGGGGAATTAGTCATTAATTATTTACAGGGATGGCAGATTATTTTTTTCTTTTAAAGTCAAACAAGGAAAAGCCTGGGTCCCTCAACTGCAGCTTGCTCTTGGCCTTTTCCTCCCAGCTGATGGATAAAGCCCAGCCAGGACCACCTGGGGCACCCAGCCCCAAGCTCCCTGTGCTTCCCCATTTTGCTATCAAAAGCCAAAGCCAAAGGCCTGGCAGGAGGCAGCTGCCGGGCCGGAGGCAGTGTGGGCAAGAGGGCTCAGCTCCCAGGGCAATCCTGGTGCCTGCGGGCAAGGGGACCCCCTCCCAGTGCCCCGAGGAGGGGTCCCAGCCAGGGGTGATGAAACATGCCTGGACCCCCCTAGCTGGTCCCCGCAGCACCAGCATGGCTGCGATGAGGCATCTTGTGTAAAAACCCGGCACTAGCTGTAAAACTCCAAAAATCCCTTTGCAGGCAGGGCCAGATCCTGGTGGGGGCTCAGGATCCCTCCCACAAACAGCCCCAGCACCATGGAGGGTGGTTCTGAGCAACTCCCGGGGCAGAGCAGGAAAAGCTTTGCCAGCAGCTGGCTCCGAGCAAAACTCCTCTGCAGGGGGTTCCCGTGCAGCCCTCGCCGCTCCCCGCCTTGTGATGTCCATCACACCAGCTTGTGATCATCCACCTTCCAGCAAACGCTCTTTCCTTGCAAGTGACCTCAAAAGCAAAGCTCAAAGCCGTGCCAGGTGGCCCTGTGGCTCTAGGTGTGCCCTGTCCTGTCCCCAGCCCCGCAGAGGTGCGGCTGGTTGTAGGAAACCCCGTACAAGAAGTGCCTTAACCGCTGCCTCCCTGCTGCCGGCGGCGAACCGAGCAAGACAAAAAAAAAACCAGCGAGCCCAGTGCAAGGCAGGGGAGCCGGGCACGAGCATCCCTCGCCGGTGTGGATCAGAAGCCCGTTAGTCACCCGCTGCCAGTGGTGGCAAAGCAAAGGGCATCTTCCCCTTTCTTTGTGCCTGCAAGTAGGAACACACGTCTCTGCCCTCGGCCTCTCCGCCGGGCTTCAGGGCTCAAGAGGGCCCTAGCACTGGGGGAACTTTGTGTTCCCCCCACCCCTCTGAACAGCCCATTCCCCATGTGATGTATATGGTGTGGGAATGACGGGGGAGTTGGGGCCGGGAGGAGAAGGTTGGGTTTGCTATACAGCTGCTGCGCTGCAAAATGAGCATTTACTATTGCCTGGAAAATGTGATTTCTCGCTGTGGCACCCCGGGAATAGGATTTCCAGGGTGCTGCTGCAATGTCAGGGGCAAATCGCTACCTGGCAGGGGGCTGTGTGCTGGGGTCTGCTCCCTGGAAGGAGCCCAGCTCGGGGGCTGCCTCTCCCTCTCCCAGCAGCAGGGTGGTCCCGGGGCCTGGCTCAGCCTTTGTCCGCGCTCCTGGCCGCACCAGGGTTGGGCTGTGAGCGAGCACAAAGCCGAGGCGGCTCCTGGTACAAGTCACGATCCCAAAGCAAAAGCAGGATTTGGCTGAGCCCCCCCATCCCCTCCCCAGGCAGATGCTGTTAAAACACAGAACCGCAGGTACAAAAGAGCTGCCTGGCCGCACGCTGCTGCCCTCAGCAGCCCTGGGGATGAGCCCCTTGCTCTCCCCACGAGTGCATCCATCCTCCCCAGGCAAGGGGATGCCCTGGGGACCGGAGGTGATTCTTCCCTGGGAACCCGGTCGAGCGATTTTTTTTTTTCTTTTTTTTTTTTTACCTTTTGTGAGCTGAAGGACTGGGTCCAGTGGTACAAAACCAGTCTGTCCTGGGATTTGAGAGCGGGGTCTGTCGGGTCCTGGTTTTCCTCCCCCTCCGTGGATTTCCCTGCGTCGTTCTCCAGCGCCGAGATGGGCCACCAGCTGCAGTTGGTGGGAGTAACATTATTGGGAGTCGCCATGACAGCCTGCGAGCGAGCGGGGAGAGGGACGAGGGAGCGAGCGGCGCTAGCCCAGCATCACATGGGCTCCTGCCAGCAGCATCACTCCCGGGGCAGCTCCATCTCCCCGGCTGGGGTGGGCAGTGCAGGGCGGTGGGCGCCGGGGGTCACAAGAGAGGATGGTCGCGGTGGTGTGGGTGAAATCGCAGCCCGTCCCCGCTCGTGGCGGGGCTCCCACTGAAATATGCCGCGCTTGCAGGCATCGCTTCAATAGGCGAGTCAGCAGCGGAGGCTCCTGCTGCCTGTCTGCCTGCCAGCTTGGCAATCTGGGGCAACTCCAACCCCTGTGGCTCCTTAAGAATATTTTGCAGCAGAGACTAAGATTTTTTTTTTACTGGTTTAGATATGGCAGATATGTAATAAATAGCTACATTGATGGATACTGGCTTTAAAATGCCTAGCAGGTGTCTTGCCTGCCTTGCAACCTTCATGGAAAGAAGCGGCAATGGCTCTTTAAAGGTATTCAGTGATTTTTGGAGAGCACAGATTAATTACTGCCAAATGGGTGTTATGTAGCCTGTAGCGGGGTAGAGCCCATGAGCCCTTGTTGTGTAGTGGAGCCCCAGGGTGCCCGGCCAAACCGGACGAGCCCTCCTGCACCAAAGTAGGCACGGTTGGGGGTCATTTCCAGAATTAGCAAGGTGTGTCACAGTCGCAAACCAGCCGGGTTCTACTGCTCAGAGAGCGCTGGGGCTTCTGTAGCTGCTGCTCTCCAGAGCACCCAGAGGTTTGCAGGCAAACGCCTGTAAGGAGCTGACACATTCCTAGACACAGCGACCTGGACATGTGGGCCTGTGCTTTATGACACTTGGCTTCATCATGCTCCATCTCCGGCAATCTGGCAGCCTGGAGATAATGTCCCACACATGGGACTAGCTGCCAGTGCTGGGGGGTAAAACCAGTCCAGTTATGGTGGCCGTAGGGGTAAGTTGTGGAGAGGATGGAGGAGAGGGCTCTGCAGGCTTGGCCTTGGGACTGCGAGAGGGCTCTGGGTGCAAACGTGGCTCCTCCACGCATTGTTCCCATCTCCACCCACGCTGGAGCTGATGAGGTTGCCCCAGGCGTGGAGGGAAACAGGGGAGGGTTTGGGAGAGCTGGTTCAAGTGGGGAAACTGAGGCACACTTTGCCCAAGAGCACTGGGAAGGAGCAGTACCTGGCTGCAGGAACACAGTGAAAGGAGCAATTTTCTGAGGGTTGGGAGGTGAAAATGAATCCCTTGGTGTTGTGATGTCCTGCTCCCAAGGGTGCGCAGGAGGGTGATGGTGGAGGGGTGAGGCTGGGAAGCCCTATGCCCTGCCCTACCTTCTCCCCGCCTTCTCCCCTGTAGGCAGCAGCCCCCAAAACCATCCTCCCTCCCCAGCCCGGGGCTTCCCAAGTGCTGCCAGAGACCCCATGCTGGCCTCGGGGACACCCACGGGGAAAGGCTCTTGCTTGGCCTCTGCTTTGGGGCTGCAAATTGAGGGCGGTGGCCTGTGCTGCTGCGAACTCGGGGCAAATGGGGATTTGAACAAAGAGCTGGCCCCATCGCGTGGTCCTGTCCTGCCCTCTGCGCTGCAGCCTCCCCTCCCACCCGCTCTGCGCAGGAGAGCCCTCACTGCCCAAGAAGCATCTTTTGGGGCCCCTTTCACTAGAAAGGGACATCTTTGGGTTTAGGAAAGGAAAGGAGCAGCTTGACCAAGCAGAAGCGGTTCCCTCCTGTGGATCGCTGTCCAGAAAGCCCCATCTAGTGGTATATTTTGTGATGAATTAATGCTGCGCTGTTGGGAATAAAAAATGACAAGTCACTTCATCCCTCTGGGTCCTGCAGGTACATGGCGCCTCTGGAGGCGCTTATTTATTTAGCTGGGTTTTGGCTTGCTAAACTGAGCAAGGCTCGAGGGGCAGGATTGGTGCCAGCCCCCTTTAGGGTTGTCCTGACCTTGCGTGACCTTGAGATCATCCCCAGCTCTTGTCCACAGCCTTCCTGCCTGGGAAAGGGGACGATGCTGGGCTGCCCTGCGGGATGCTGTGTGGCCGGACCCGGTGGCATCAGCAGAGGCCTGGTAGAAGGTGCCATCAGGGCAGGATTGCGGGTGCTGGCAGTTTGGGAATACACAATCCGGGGTGTCTCGTCTCAGACCTGATGCAAACATTACAGAGGGAAGAGAGAGCAGGCGGCCGGAGTCGATCATGGGACTTTGCAGGCACAGAAGCACCTTCCCTGTTTTAGAAGGAGGGGGTGGAGATCAGGCTGTAGAATCAGCACCATTGATTCTTTTTTTTTTTTTTTTTGCTGGTGGCCTGATTCAGCATTTGCCAATGTAAAGCTTAGCTAGGACTCAGTTTGGCTTCCGTAAGGCGAGAAGTAAATGTCATTGATCCAGGGTGCCCTTCTGCATCCCGCTTCAATTGAACTAGTCCTGAAACTAGACAGGCAAGTAACTTGTAAAGTGCTGGGGGTGGCGGGAAGACACTGAAAAAACCCCAGCCTGGATCTGCTAAGATAGGAAGTAGAGAGGTGGCATCCAATCTGAGGAAAGTCCTGGGAGCGCTGCAAGCCCACCAGTGCTTTCTCAGAAAATTTTAGACATATTCTTCTGCAGATTGACTGGGGACACATCCTAGAGCACCCGTGGACCGAAAAAATTCCCCAGGCTTGTTGGGGCAGGTACAGTGGCAGGGTGGGAGCAGTAAGGCTGGCAGGGCTGTGCTCAGCACTGCTTGTGCCGGGCCACATCTCAGGCCAAGCGCTGATGCTCATCAGTCAAGCTAATTGTGCTGTGCAGGCATTCCCAAAGAAGATGCCATTTGCTAGTAAGGCTTGAGGTTTCAGGCAAGCAGAAAGCAGGAGTCACTCAGTTATTGGAGGAGTGAAGTGGGTGAGCTGAACTGGGAAGGCTTTGAAGGAAACTGTAAGTTTGGGCTTGGGTCCTCTCTTAGAGCTCATCATTTCACCCAAAGGAGATGGTTTCAGCAATGCAAATGCCAGCAGCAATGTTTCAGTACGTTTGCTACGAGCCTGATTAATTGTTGCAGTCAAGAACCCAAAATATCTGCCCTTCCTCTGCCGCAGGCAGCACTGGACATGCTTAAACATGAGCACAAACGATAATTCAGGCAGAATACGAAACCGCTGAGTTTTTGTCTCTTCGAGGTGGATCGATGGGCCAAGGCCAGCTGTATGAGGTTTAACAAGGCCAAGTGCCGGGTCCTGCACTTTGGTCACAACAACCCCATGCAACGCTACAGGCTTGGGGAAGAGTGGCTGGAGAGCTGCCCGGTGGAAAAGGACCTGGGGGTGCTGGTCGACAGCCGGCTGAACGTGAGCCGGCAGTGTGCCCAGGTAGCCAAGAAGGCCAACGGCATCCTGGCTTGTATTAGGAATAGCGTGGCCAGCAGGAGTAGGGAAGTGATCGTGCCCCTGTACTTGGCACTGGTGAGGCCGCACCTCGAGTACTGTGTTCAGTTTTGGGCCCCTCAGTACAAGAAGGACACTGAGGTGCTGGAGCATGTCCAGAGAAGGGCAACGAAGCTGGTGAAGGGTCTAGAAAACAAGTCTTATGAGGAGTGGCTGAGAGAACTGGGGCTGTTTAGCCTGGAGAAGAGGAGGCTGAGGGGAGACCTTATCGCTCTCTACAACTGCCTGAAGGGAGGTTGTAGGGAAGTGGGTGTTGGACTCTTCTCCCAAGAAACTAGCGATAGGACGAGAGGAAAAGGCCTCAAGTTGCATCAGGGGAGGTTTAGATTGGACATCAGGAAGAATTTCTTTACCGAAAGGGTGGTTAGGCATTGGAACAGGCTGCCCAGAGAGGTGGTGGAGTCGTCAACCCTGGAGGCGTTCAAAAAAGGTGTAGCCGTGGCACTCCAGGGCCTGGTTTAGGAGTCATGGTGGTGTTAGTTGATGGTTGGACTTGACGATCTTAGAGGTCTTTTCCAACCTTAATGATTCTATGATTCTTTCCCCTTTCCTTCCCCTCTCACTACTGTTTACTTCTGTCCTGCACAGGACACTATGGAAATGTGCCCAGAGAACCTGCTGCCAGAGTCTTCCCTCCTGTCTGGCCTTCTGGCAATTTGAATTCACTTCTCAGCCCTAAACCTCAAACCCCTAAACTTGGACTAGTTTAACTTCCATGATTTCCCTAATTCCCCCACTCTCCACAGATAGAGCAGGCCTGCTGCACGCTGTCCTGCTCCACAGTTGCAAATGCCCTTGTGCCCTTTCAACATCGTTGGTCACTGCGATGTAACACCAGCTTGAAGGTCTAGACACTTCCCGGGGTTTGTGCATGCTTTATTGAAGAGAAGCAGGACTGTGCTCCACAGCAGAAACAACCGCAGCAAGGTGACCTTGAGCCAGGCTGCCACACCACATTTCTGGGGAAAAGAGCCTCGCTGTGCCCCTTTGTAGGGCTCCAGCTCTAGAGGGGACTGGGGACAACCAATGCCAGTTTTAAATAACTGTATTTGTGCATGTAAAAGATCTGTGCCCCAGCCTCACACACACGGACTCCAGGTCAACGCTCGCCGAGAGGCAGGGTAATTGTTAAAGAGCCTAAAAGGGAGAAATACTGCGTCTAGCAAACACCTTCCAACAATTTTAAAGAGGGCACAAAAGCAAAACACGAACAGAAACATGAGCAGACACCCTCTGCTGAAGCAGAAATAGCCTTTGGAAAACAGCAGCAGCAGAGAAAGCTAGTGCTAAATATTTACATTTAAAAGCAAAGTACATATTATACCAGATTTACTGTAGGGAGAAAGAAGGGAAAGCAAAGAAAACCAAAACTGGGGGGGAGTGGTATGCAGGATAGTGCTTGAAGAGGAAGGTGGAGGGGACAGTAAAGTACTAACCCAAGAAAATTTAGAAATCAGTTAAATTTTTGAGAGTACGAGCCAATATCGCATGCTGAGTAACTGCATGACGCTTAAGAGCAAAATAACAGTTTTAGTTGTATTCTTATGTTAACTTATTTGGATTTATTTGAACTTTAAATGTGAACTTCCTGGATTTGTTCTGTAATTTTTAGGGATTATTAGAATAAAATCTACAGACAGTGATTATCATCTAGAATGTCTGAGACTTCTCTAGCACAGAATACAAGGCCAACTGTCTACATCTGCTATAATCTATTTTTATACAACCGCTTGTGGCTCCTTGGCTTGCTGACCGCTTAAGTGCATAAGTAAAAAAATCACAGTATTTTACTCAAACAACACGGTTGTTCAGCATGCGTGTACAGCTGACACTGAAAGCAGACTTTTGGTGGTTTTTTTTTTTTTAAAAAAAAAAAAAGGGCTTGAGGGGAGATGAAAGTCAAATTATTCAGTCTTTAATTTGCTGGGTTTTGACAAACATTTATTAATGCAAGTCTCAGCAACAGTATTTTTTATTTCAATATTTTTAACCAGAAGGAATGTTATAGCTCTACACCAGAAAGCCTGTATGATACACACTCCTTGTTTACCCTATTTCCACACTGCTTTGTGTATCAAACATACTCAGAAACAACCTGTATAGATGGCTCCACCATCTCCACTTCTGAGACAGCATGGCCCAAAAAAACTTCTAGCCTGCTTCACTCCCCCCCTAAATTATTCCATCTGTAAAGCACAAATAACAAAATATATTTTTGCTTCTAAGAGCTTCACTTATCTGCAGAAAAATAGAACTGCTTAAGAGTGAGCTAGTTAGGTTATGAAAGGGTCCAAGCACACACCCGCACATTCTGGACCTCCCAACGAATTTGTGAGGAGGAAGCATTCACAATTTGATCCAACTAAAAAGGAGCCAGATAGTGTTCAAGGAACGGAGATCCATCCTATCCAAAATACTGAACGCCTTCTCATTCTTCTCTCTAGAGCAGGATGAGGACAGAGCCACAGCTATGAAACATTTCTTTAAGTACTGGGACACATTAAGAATGAACCTTCCAAACACTGCAAAACTTCAGAACAAAACCTAAAAGGCNCCCCCCCAACATAGTAAAAACAGCATACAGAGCTTGAATATCCACAGCACAAACCGAAAAACAAAGGGAGTTCATTTGATCTACAGTGCTTTTGTTAGGTATTCAGAAACTTTAGTGCATTCTTTTTAGAACTAATTTTGGAAAACTATATTCCATTTTTCATTTTATTAGAAAACTAAACTGTATGAGGCAAAGAAACATTTGATCAAACACACAACAGTGAAAACATGGCACTGACAAGGCATTTAACCCAACCATTATCACAAACTCTGATTGAGGATTCTCTATTGCTTTCAGTCAAGTATACATCATTTCTGCCATGTGAGACATTTTCTTGGGAATATATAAGTAGTATTCCATGTATCCCGAAAGATCTTCAATAGTCACGTCATCCACAAAGGCTCGAGCTTGCTCAGAACAAGATCTAGGAGAACCTGATGAGGCAGTCCCACAAGGGGATCTATTTTGAAGAGACTGGGCATGGACTCCTAGGACTGCCTTTTCGCATTCTGACAGGACGCTCCGTAAGCCAGAGAAAGAGTACACTTCCATGGTTCGCCACTGTTTGCACTGGCATTTCTTGTCCGTACAAGGGCACTGCTTGCCATTACTAAGCATGGATAAGGACTGGAAATCTGAGGTTTGGCTAGAATGCAAGCTAGTTTCAAAGGATGAGCAGAGAGCAGGGTAATTCTCTCCCAACTTCTCCAAAGGCTCTTCGGCGGTGAAAGCTTCCAAAGGTTCAGTTCTGTCATCATTGGCCTCAAAGTGAGAATCGTGCCTGTCCTTCGTACCATGTTCTGCTGTAACAAAAACGTCTGAACTGATATTACCCTTTGACGTGTCTGCCTGCATTTTGTGTTTCAGCTGGTTGTTGGCTTTCATATTGCAATACGTAAACTTGGGAGGATGCAGGACAGGAGACTTGGAGCGTCTGCGACGTGGGACTCTTGCCGATCCTCTGGAAGGCTTTCTCACACACCTGCAGGGTTATAACATGTGAGCAAGCAGGTAACGCCAGAATCTACACCATAGCTCAATAAGCTTTAAAATGTGGCTAAAAATGTTTTAGAAGATTTTTTTAATCTGCTTAGAAAAATCAGGTGACTGGTCACCTACCATCTCTGACAGGAAGAGTGGATGAGTCTGAAGAAATTGGGGCTCCCCCAAAGGAAAGACACATACAAACAGCCCTTATTTAAAGGTACACACACACCCCACACCCCCCCCAATCTTTTGTGTTAAGCCCATGATACTTTGTCATCCCAGACTGAACTGTAGTGCAGAACCTGGATGTCAGTTGGAGCTGCTGGCAGAGTTGCACTGAATATCCAGGTACTTCAATACAGAGATAAAATAACCCAAGAAAGATGTGAGAGGGCGTTGCAAAGGTATAAGACTTTAAGAAAAAGACTTCTGAGGAAATCAGTGGAAAATAAAGTTTTAGGTACCCTCTCTAAGAGAAGAGGAAATATTGTTTTTAAAGTCTTTGATGAAAGCCCCTTAAAAAACATGATATCAAACAGTTATGGTAAAGTTTTGTAACAAAAAGGAGAGAAAAGATATGTTGAAGCAATTAATTAACGACAACTTTCATTGCAAACTATGCAAGCGTTAAATGTCTCAAACCAGAAACACAGGCACAGGGCAGTGAATGGTATGTTTTACCCGTGCCACGCTTCCTTTGAGCAGACAGTCTGCTGCTTGGCTCCATCCATGGCTGCCCTTGTCGGCGTTCTGAGAATTGTCCCGTCGCCCACAGACAGAGCTGCAATACATCTGAGTAAAAAGGAAAATGCCACGTTACAGTAATGCCTGAACATACTGCTTCAGAGGTCTAGATTCAGCCTATTCACTTCAGATGCTTAGCTCAGACATTTAAGTTTGCAGCCTTGACTTCCTCTATAGTCAGTGGTTAGAAACAGGATATTAGAGATTTATCTAACCGCTCTTACTATATTGACCTCAGTCAAGTGTCTAAAGATAGGTGAGATGAAATGAAAGGAGGCCAAAATGCCCAGAGGCTGATGTCATGCCCTATTTGTACCAAAATGACACATTAAAGGAATGTAAACTCAGGTTGCAAATGTTCTTGTCAGACAATAGTTGTTAAAGATAGACTCCTACTCATCTAAAATGCAAAGTCAGGAACCCAGAACAGCAGGCTGTCGTCGTCAGTGGAGAAGTGGAGGAGGTACAACGGACAAGGACAGATTACTAATTTACTTCTCATTTAACTTCTTGTTGAATTTCCCAGATAAATATGGAATGAAAAAAACCACCTGGCCCTGGAGGCCCAGACAACAAACATAAATGCCTCAGCATGCAAATCTGTATTTATGATGGCTGTATGTGTGATTTGGAACATGGGATAGGAATGGGAAGAAATGAGGCTGAAATTCTAGCAGAAGAGCCCAAATACTCTGCCCAAAGTTGATCTTAAGGGATTAGTCACAAGACTTGAGCTGTTCAAAACACATGCCTGCAAAACAAGATCTTTTTATGCCTAAGAAGATATCATCAGGAATCAACCAGAATTCCACATAGTCTGTCCCTGGTAATACATCAAAAGTGGTATGCTTAATAAGCATAGTTCCTTGTTAGAAAACAGCTATTTTTTTCACATTTAACAGAAGACCTCCTGAAGTTGATGAAACAAGTAGCAAAGCGAAATATATTTTAACATGCAGAGGAAGTTGTGAGTTCGTGGTATTGACGGCTATGGAGATGAATTCACAAGTTAACATTAATTATCAATACAAAGCCTTCTCTCATGTCTGTGAATTCCCAAAAGACTTCAAGTGAACTACCTCACAAAGCGTTAGACCGCATCATTTTATTAACCCCTACTTTTAAGGAAGATGCTCATACTACATATTATCAGTATACCCAGTGTGTTATGGAATAACTTTTTTAGTATAAGAACGTCTACAGACATTTTACTCTACAAAATCCCCTGAAATCAGAAACGATCAGTGCTCATATTTAGCCTGATGATTTCCAGTGAGACTGGGCTCTCCAGCACACTACGAAGCGTCGGTGCTGTCCTTCAGACACTTTCCAAGCAAATCTTCACGCACTATAGTAAAGGCTGATAACGTGGCTGAAGACACCAGCATTTACACAAATGGACAAACAACTTCTGTATCACACAAGGTGACTACGGCTACCACAACACTTAAGAGCGGGTTTGCTGCTTTGGGCAAGTCATTTCATGTTTTCTTACAGTCACTGTGTAATTTCAGTTGGATATGGTATCAAAATTAGTCAGTAATAAAATACTGCTTTGCCTGTTAGACAGTTATAACGACTGCATGTCACGTGAAGCGATGCTGTTGTCTCCTCTTGGACAGTAAGGAACCTTTCACCAAATGACATTTGTTTTGAGATTCAAAATAATAGAAAACAAATACAAATAAGTAGTAAGAAACTGGCAAATTACACGGTCCTTTTTGTTGCTCACTTACCCTGCTGCATCCACTCTCAGCTTTTTGAAAGCTGTTTGCAGACTCTCTTCCTCTTCATCTTTAGCTTCCAAGTCCATTGATGGGCTCTCAGTGCGCAACCAACTGTTCCATATAGAATAAACTGAAATACAGAAATTCGGATTTGGTGTTGGTCTCGACACATACGGTCGCAACAAAATTGAAACGACACGTGCGATGGATGCTCGTTCTTCTGCGGGCAATCTCACCGCCTTCTGACCAGACCTGCCCGCGGTGAACTCCAAACTCGGTATTTCTCAGAGCAGGCACAGGCTGCGTCAAAAATAACGAAGCGCCTTTTCTGACTGGGTGAACGGACGGTGTACGTGTTCTGTCAGCCAGCATAACTTCACTTTGAGCGGGGAGCGTGACACAACACGCTCCCTGCTGCGGGCTGCTGGCCCCGCCAAAGCGCCAGGGACAGCCGGGCGCTGCCACCGCCGTGGGCGGCTCGTCCCCGCGGCACGTCCCCCGGGG
>WAAD01021476.1:234724-245354 GCA_013389945.1 Fregata magnificens | reverse complement strand
CGGGGAACCGCCGGTGCCGCTTGTCCCCCTGCCCGTGGGGTGCCGCCGGCAGCGCGGCAGGCCGTGTCCCTGCTCGGTGGGCTGCTGGCGCTGCTGTAGGCGCTGGCCCTCTTCGCCTTGGGGCTTTGAATCCCTTTACGTGCCCGTCTTTAAAACCCAAGGGGTGCGTTTGTGCTCTGCGCCGTCGTAACTTTGCGGGCAGCGGTGGATGTCTTGCGGTGGGCCAGGCTGGGCTAGCAGTGCTGTATGGCTGGGGAATAGCTGAAAATAAGACGGGAAAGGATGGTTGCGTATTTTCCTAGGAGATAAAGAACGTACGTTTTGATGTGTTTTTTGACGCAACTTTGATTGTTTTTCACAGTAATGCATTTTTTCTAGACATCAGTGCTAGCTGGCTGGCACATCTAAAATGCTTAAGCTTATGCTTAGTTATCACAGAGTGAGTGGGGTTTTATCTGAATAAATTCTGCATCGTTTTGAGGGTTTACTGTGTCAGTGATGAAGGGCAGCACGATAAAATATTTAGTCTAAAACTGGTAGGACGTTTTGAATAATGTACAGTGATTTAAAAACTTTTTACTCTCATCTTCTTGCTAAGGTTATATAATACAGGGGTTTGGTATTTTAAAAGAAGGTTGTAGGCTGAATTTTTTGTTTTAAAGAGTCTTCTTTTGGGGTCAGGGAAAAATCTTACTGAAGTAGGGACCATATATTTCACCAGAGCAGTAGTATTTAACTGTAAGAGAGCATATAAAATAATAAGTTGCTCAGATGAGCATTGTGTTGTCGGTCTCTGTGTTAGCTTCCTCCTCTGATGTTTACTTGTTGTCTGATTCACCGGACAACGTGTGCCTTGAAGTTGTTATGATACATTATCCTTCTGCGTGTGCCGTAATAGCTGTCTGCAATACAGGGCGTCCAGGTGAAATCATAGCAGAGTGAGCAGCCGGAACAACAGTGGGGAGAGCTGCCACCTCCAACTGGAATGAGGTTGTGAGGGAACAGAAATTACCACTCTGTATCTGCATAAGTAACTGAGTTGCAGAGGTTCAAATTACTCCTTTCTCTTCACCGAGACCTCTTCCATGTGACAAAAAAGCTAGAGCTTAGTTGGTAAAAGTAGCACTAACGTAGGCATTATTGCTGTATTATTAGGTAGAGTTAGTGTTCTGTATAAGTGTGTTCTTCTTACAGGAGCTGTGATCACTTGCTGGGTTTGGATAGTTACCTTCGTAAGGGATTCTTAGAGCTTCAGGAAGATGCAGAATCACAGAACGGTTGAGGTTGGCAGGGATCCCTGGAGGTCCAGGCCCCCTGCTCAGGGAGGGCCACCCTGAGCCAGTTGCCCAGGACCATGTCCAGATAGCTTTCGAATATCTCCGAGGAGGGAGACTCCAAAGCCTCCCTGGACAGCCTGTGCCAGTGCTCAGTCACCCTCACAGCAAAGAGGTGTTTCCTTATGCTCAGACAGCACCTCCTGCGTTTTAGCCTATGCCCATGGCCTCTGATCCTGTCACTTGGCACCACTGAGAAGAGCCTGGCTCTGTCCTCTTTGTACCCATCCTTCAGGTATTTATATATATTGATAAGATCCCTCCTGAGCCTTTTATTTTCTTGGCTGAACAGTCCCAGCTTTCTCAGCCTTTCCTCATAGGAGACATGCTCCCATCCCTTCGTCATCTTAGTGGCCCTTCACTGCATTCTCTTTAGCATGTCGGTGTCTCTCTTGTAGTGGGGAGCCCAGCACTGGAGATGGCACTCCAGATGTGGGCTGACCGATGCTGAATAGAGGGAAGGATCAGCTCCCTTGACCTGCAGCCCAGGAATACCACTAGTCCCTATGCCACAACGGCACGTTGCTGGCTCGTGTCCATCCTGGTGTCTACCAGGACCCCTAGGGCCTTTTCTGCAAAGCTGTACTGGCACATGGGCTTGTTCTTCCCCAGGGGCAGGGCTTTGTACTTCCCCTTGTTGAAGTTCATGAGGTTCCTGTTGGCCCATTTCTCTGGCCTGTCGAGGTCCCTCTGGTGTATCAGCCACTCATTCCAGTTTGGTGTCATCAGCAAACTTGTTGAAGGTACGCTCTGCCACATCATCCAGATCATTAATCAAGATGTTAAACAGGACTGGGCACGGTATTGACCCCCGGGGTACACTGCTAGTTACCGACCTCCAACTAGACTTTGTGCCACTGATCACCACCTTCTGGGCCCAGCCGTTCAGCCGCTTTTCAGTCCACCTGACTGACTGATCATCCTATGCTTCATCACCTTCTCTGTGAGGGTCTTGTGGGAGAGTGTCAAAAGCCTTACTGAAGTCCAGGTAGAAAATATCCACTGCTCTCCCCTTGTCTAACAAACCAGTCTCATTGCAGAATGTTGTCAAGTACAACAACCTTGTAATTTAAGAAAAAGACTGAGAAGGTGATCTTGTCACAACCCATACAGCGTGGCCAAAGGCTCTCACAGTAATGGCGCCCACACCAAATGGCCCTGTTTTTCCATAAGTAGTCAAGTCAAAAGCATTAAATGAAGCAGGCTAATCAGCCAGGTAAACTTCAACAAATACTGAGCTTGAGGTGGTCTGGTGTAGAACCGAGATTTGCTACTGTCAGTGGTTTCTGCTCAGCAAAAGCAAAGCTCATGTTGAGGAAGCAAACCTTTATCTAGTATTTTTTTAGTGGAAGTGTGGCTGGTGTAGGATGTGCACATGATTGCAGAACTGTAAGGCACTGAAGAGCATAAAATTTAGAAAGATTTGAGATTCCTTTGTAGCTAGATTAAATGATGGCCAGGGTAGATGTAAAAAAAAAAAAACAAAATCACCAAGCCATTTTTTATCAATTCCTTTTTTTATTTAAAACAAGGCTTACTGTTTGCTGTTTGTACTCTTATTTGCATTTGTACTTGTTCAGGAGCTGATATCAGAAAATTTTAATGGCTATTTGCAATCAAAATACCATGTTCTGGTAGGATTGTGTAAGTCTTGCTGGGATCTGGACAGAAGATCAAAAAATTTTGTTTAGCTTAAAACTTTATCTTGTTTTAAGAAAAAGCTGTTGGTTTGGGGTTTCTTTAAGTATATACGTGACATCAAGTCCCAAAGTTGGAAATAGCAGTTGTAGAAAGTCAACTGTTTCTAACGGTGGTGTTCCTTCTCCCCTTTCACCTCTTCTGGAATTATTCTGGTAACACTGTAAGACGAATAGAAGAGTCTGTCTAGACTGTAATGGATGTGCAAGACGCTATTGACGCTAAATTTTACTTTAAATTGCTAATTCACCGATGCAGTTGTACAAGGGACTGTTTGTTCCATTCTTGGGTATCATAAAGCTTGTTCTGAATCAACTTTCAAAAATGTTCTACTAGAATGACCTCAGCATTGTGCACTCAGTGTTCTATTTTGAGTTTATTTTCATGTCTTATGATGCTGCTGGGCAACTAATGTTTTTAACAAGGCATTGGTCCTTATTTTCATATGTCTTTTTTCTTCTTGTAGCAGTACATGGTAACTCGGTCACCTTCTCGTCATCCCAATAATGAAAACGGAAGCTAAGGATGGAGAAGAGGAAAGCCTGCAGACAGCATTCAAAAAGCTAAGAGTTGACACAGCTGGGTAAGTAACACCACAGGGAGGTACGGAGTTAACATATTGCAAATGGACTTGAAGGGAACACCCTTGCTGTTAAATTTGAAGGAATGAGGTAATTGCAAAAGGTTAGGCACTGAAAGCCTTCGTTCTAGTTAAACAAACTGAAATAAATTCACTAGCTGTAGACTGCGCTTCTCAAGGAATTGTAATTTGTTTGATCGCTGTTAGCTCCCAACAGGCTTGCAACAAACCTAACGACAGTCAGCAGTTGACAGCATGCTTGAAATGGATTTTGGCATGAATCTGGCTGCCAGAGGTTATGTCCGTAGCACTAGAACTCTACTATTGAAGTTAGCGTATTGTCATGGCTCTGAAGGCCTGTCGTGAGAATAAACTCCCATCTTTTCCCAGGAGAGAAACGTTCTTTCCATGTCAGTAAAGGAGAGCATTAGATTTAGTGCATGATTCCCACAGAAACTATTTTCATTGCTGTCACTTACAAATTTCCTATTTATAACCAAAATCACTAAATGAGAAAGAATGCTTTTTGTGTTGTCTTGTTTTGTGGGAGATCCGACACGTGGCACTTGCCTTCCCTGTCCCAGGTATCAGAACACAAGCAGCATGTGTCTTCTGTTGGGGATGATCATTTTCATCTGAAAAAAAAAAAAAAAAAAAGGCTTCTATATAGTGGGTTTTTTCTGCTGACAAATGCGCACCATTGCATATTATTTGTATGGTACCGTGTTTCAGTAAGCTATTGTCAGTGATGCCATTATGCTGGTAACTGAAACGAAAGTGTGGGTAAGGCAGTATGTAAGTACCAAGGGGGTAACTAGAATTACCATAGAACTTAAATCATGAGTAGATGGGCTTCTAAAGTTATCTTTCATTTAAGTAATTAAACTCATGAGAAATGAATCACCACGTGAATGCCTCTCATTTCTTCAGTATGTCTAGTCCCACCCCCCAGTCAGGCATTCTTAATTACTTTGGAGTTTTTAGTGTTGGCCTTCAATTTTCTGCGCTGTGTTTCTTGTCCTTTAAATGGAAAATAGCAGATGTTTGACTAATAGTTCGGACTCTATTAAATATCAGTTAACCCTATCCTGGATGAGCGTGTGGGGACTTATTTTCACTTTTCAGGGAATCCACCCTGCTTACAAGCTAATTTAATATAGGATTTGGAAGATAATTTCCTTGTGAATTCCAGTGTAATATGTGAAGTCACAACTTGGAAAAATTGTTCTTGGGATTATTACAGCTCCTTGAAAATGGGAGTTTGGGATTAATTTATAGCACCAGAAAAATTAGTCAATCTTCTGAGGTCCCTGGCTTGAGTAGAAGTTGAAGATCTGACACAACTCTGTTGCTCAAGTGATTGAACTTGTGATCGTATGAAGAGTTTTAGCTTATGTTGTCCTAGACAGAGGCTTAAGTGTTCTTCAGTTAAACAAAGTCTATTTATGTCCAGAGAACATTTATTTTTAGGAAAGAATGGCTTATTTGTCTCTGGAAAGAGAGGTGTGTTTCTTCAGTGATGGTGTTTTTCCCCTCCACTCTGCCGGGAAACTGAAATTTAGCCATTGTGTGTGCTTCGTCATTGACATGTGGAGTTTGGATTTGCAGTCTAGTTGCTGAATGGCATCATGCTTGGTGAAAGAGTCCGTTATCCAAACTTTTGAGATAGGAATGTGTAAACACTGTCTTTCTGATTTGGGTCGTCTTTGTGGGCAGGTCTTGTAAGACATATTGTAAATGATTTGGAGCAATCTTTTCTGGGAAAGATGATTTATAAGTTTTTTCATATTCATAATGCTAACCAGTCTAGGCTGTTAACTTTTCATTCTGTCTTTCACAGATCCACTGCTTCTCTCTCTGTGAGTGAAGGGACAAGTCCAAGAGCACTAGTTAGAACAGTGGCAGATGAAACCAAACCTAAGAACGTGTGTACTTCTAAGGAAACCTGGCATGGGTAAGAGAAGCTTGGGATTATCCGACTACTTCAAATGGTACTGCATTGAAAGGGAATTTTAAATAGGCAAGGTTTCTAGTAACTACACCCCTAAACAAGGGACCCAAGTTTGCTTTATTAAAGGACTGTTTAAAATACTCTACACCACCTTTTTCTGTTCATATGTGACTACTATTCTTGTTTACAATTATGTGAAGTGAAAGGAAATGCTGTTCAGCTGTAGGTTGCTAAACATTATAGATGTTTCCTAATATAAATGTGAACTGCTGTTTTTGAATCAATCATGAATGCGTCTCTTTCAATCATTGTTTGACATTGCAGAAGCTGTCACTGTGCCTCGGGAACTAGATTAAAATAAAGAATTGGTTTCTGCAGTGTCTACGCAGAACTTCGTGCTCATCTTCTACTGAAACAAAACCACCCTTTGCCCTTGATTCATTAGTTTTGTGCTGTCTTCTTGTGCTTTGACTTTCTCTTAGAGGTTATTTTGACATGTCCCACATGCTTTACTCATTTTCTAATCTTAAAAGCATGCACTTTTGGTTTCATTTCCCAGGTGTTCCTTTTATGTTTTATAGAGCTGCTTGACTAGAACAAAGTTGAATTCCAAGATAGCAAAATACTCTGAGCAAATACTCTGCGCTTAAAGCTCTTGCATGCAATATAAATGCAGTAGAGATTTTGCCCAATGTTATTTGTAATCCAGCATAAGTCTTTTAGTGAAACTTCACTCCCTTTTGTGTCTTTCCCTGGTAGGTCTATGAAGAAACCCTCAAGAGGAGTTGTGAGAACCCAGCGTCGCAGGCGTTCCAAGTCTCCAATTCTTCATCCTCCGAAGTTTATCCATTGCAGCACAAAATCACATTCCACGTGCAACCAGCTAGTGCACAAGAGCCAGATTGATGCCCAGGACGACAGCAGTGGGTTTGGGATGCCAGTCCCAAAGGAAGCTTGTGCACACGAAC
This sequence comes from Fregata magnificens, assembly GCA_013389945.1. NCBI lineage: Eukaryota > Metazoa > Chordata > Aves > Suliformes > Fregatidae > Fregata > Fregata magnificens. The sequence goes on along the minus strand of WAAD01021476.1, from coordinate 238,823 downwards.
GATGCAGCATTGCTTCTGACGTTGGCCAGAAGGGAGCTGATGTTGAGTCTTTGGGAGCTTCTGTTACACAGTCGGCATCAGAGAACAGGCAGGAGAACTCTCCAGCTGCCGTTTCTCTAGTATCCAAAGCAAGCCTAAAGACTACGGAGCTTTCTGACTTTCAATCTATGTCCAAGCTGAACATGAATAAGCCATGTGCATGTGCAGATAAAGCCTGTCAGTGTAAACGATGGCAAGATATGGAAGTGTACACATTCTCTGGCTTGCAGAACACCCTCCCGTTGGCACCTGGTAGAAGAACAGTTTCTGAGGATCACTCCCAGTCTTTGCCAGCAAGAACTCCCTCAAGTTCTCCACGCTCTTGCTCTGAGCAAGCCAGGGCCTTTGTGGATGACGTGACTATTGAAGATCTTTCGGGATACATGGAATATTACTTGTATATTCCAAAGAAAATGTCTCACATGGCAGAAATGATGTACACCTGACAGCAAAGAGCACTAAAAACAGAAGGGTGGGTGGTTTAAATCTGCCCTCCGTCACACTCATGTGAGATGCAACCCACTCCCTGCTCACTGTGCTTGCAATAAAACACTTCTTTGCATCTTAGCTAATGTTCATTATTTAAGCTGGACAAACAGTTTAGCTTAAGCGTTATAGTTTAAGCTTGGAATAGATAATGAAGTAAATATGGTGAATGTGTTTAGAGTGTACCTGCCTATACTTAAGTGACCTAACATTTGGGAAATTCTACTTTGTTTTCAAAGTCCTCCTGTTTCAGTTTGTTGGAGGAGGAAAAGTCTCTAGATTGCTTGGTGATTAGAGCTCTTATTGTGAGAAACTTGGTGTAATTCAGCTTCTTTGAAATCGCTTTGATCTCGGGTTGTTAACACTTAGACTTGTGGTTTTGAACGCTTGTGCCTCTGATTTTATTTCATAAAGGAGTGACCATCTCCTGTCCTCTTCTTGGTACTATTGCCACTCTAGGCAAATTCAGGAGACAGAGTTGTCTTTTCTTGCATTGGAGGCATCGTTATTTCTTTGTGCCTAAAGAGGCTTTGTTTCTGAACAGGCATCCTCCTGCCCTATCTTTGATGTTAATGTAGTCAGATGCTCTTAGGTTAACATTTGCTTGCAAGGCTGCCTGATGAGAAAAGAAACTTGGGATGATCAAAGCAAGATTGTTTCAAGAGGTTATTCTGACCTCTGTAGTGTTGGTTAGTGGAAAATATAAAGCAAGTGTAACTTTTTGTTGAACGTCCAACAGGCTTTAGAGACCTGTCTGCAGCAGGAGAAATATTCTGCTTTCTTCAGGGGGATTGCTTCTTCAGTTAACCAAAGGAAAAATGAGATGATGGGCTCTGTTCAGTGTGGGTTTTTTATGAGGGCTGAAACAGCATTTGCTTGCTTCAGTGGTCTTAATTCATGTACTCTGGTGTGTTTGGGGGATTTTTTAGCTTTGTTCAGCCTGCTCTATAGCACCAAGTATAACCCTTCAGGTATTAAGACCCATAGACTTGAGTAAACAGTTGTCAGCTGCATAGCAGGGAAATCTTGAGCACTGTGGGGTTTTTTTCTCCTTCCCTCCAGTCTTTTTACTAAACCATTGTCACTTTAGATGCCTTGTCCAGCTTTGCGTTCTTCCTGAAATTTACTCCTTCAGAAACAACCAGCTTGCCATACTTTGTGTGCATCAGCACAATCTGTCTTTTATAAATATGTGTATAGCAAAGGAGCATCCCATCAGATATGATTTGTTGAGGGAGAGATGAGTTGTGTTAAGTTTGTCGTTACTATTTGCAGTACCCAAACTTTTTTGACCTGTAAGGTCTGGAGAAGAAATGGAGACAAACATTTCCCTGCGAAATCCTTTGGTGTTACTCTTGGGGGTTTTTTGTCATTTCTGTGGCAGTACCTGGTATCTTAGAACTAAGTGGCCATGCAAATTTACCTGTTTTGCCAGTTCTGCAGTGTCATCTACCCCTTGCACAGTGTACTTGGGTCCCACATCTCACTTCCACTTCCCTGCTCTTAAATAGCTGTATTTCTGCCACCCATGTTCTGACTTCAAGGCAATTGTTTGGTAACTATTGTCCACAATGCTGGACTGCAAAGTGCAAAATGACCTTACTTCTCAAATAATTACTCTTTACTGTTCCCAAATGCTTGCAGGCAGCAGCCACAGCACCGTTGTGGGGCTGGGAATGCCCTTCAAGACTGCGCTGCTTTTTATCATTTCTTTCACGAGTCACTGCAGACCTGTACCTACAAGGTTTAGGATTGCAACGTCAAGTGCTCAGTACCACGTTATAGAAAGCGGATTGAAATCCAGGAGGTAAAAAAAATAGTGTAGAAAGATGTGAACTGGTGCTGACTGGGAAGGGAGGCAAGCAGTGCTGGGCCACTAGAGGTCACCCCCAGGCCGGGTGCGGGCTGGCTGGGTGCAGCGGGCTCCTCCGCACCTACTCAGCCTTTAGGGGAGAATGTGAATTTTTTTTCTGCCAAAATGAAGAAATAAGACCAGCTCTGGGTGGTTCCTTAGCGCCCAAGTGGTGTTAGTGCTTTCTGAAGTTGGATTGTGTGGATGTGTTAGCCAGCGGTCAATGAAGGCTTTTTAAATGCTAGCATCTGCATAAGTTATTAACATTTAAACAAAGTGTACTATCAGGGCACAACTGTACTGTGTAATTAGGAAGAGTTGCTAAGTAGATAATTATGTGGTCCTGAACTTGGCATCCGCTTAGGGCAGTTACAACATCTTCGGGCTGGTAAGTCCTGGAACACTGTGAAACAGAAGACCATGGGCAGCTGCCACTGCTGCCTTAACGCTTTCCCTTCAGTTACTACAAGGTGTTTTAAGATGCTTTGGTCTACCCAGAAACCATAAAGCAAAAACCTCTGGTTTTGCTTTGAGAAAATATGAATTTTCAGCCCTTAATCGTGCAGCAAGAACCTCGTAAGCATGACTGAGTAGTCTAAAAGCTTAGATATAAAGGGAAAAAAATCCAACTTCAGCCAATTTCAAGATCTGACTACTTCAAAAAAAAAAAAAAAAAGCTTTAGAGGGCTGGTTCTGCCAAGCAGCACTTCTGAGTTGTGTCGGAGTCCCGGACTGAAGTGCCTGTTCCTGTGGCTAAATAAAAGTGAGGCCCTTTATAATTAGCTTTATAGTGGGCAGTTGGTCCTTCTCACCTGTACCTGCAGGTCTTTTGTAGTTTATTTGCTATATATACATACTTAGCCTTTCTTGCAGTTATGTGTTGGTTTTTTTCTATGCCTCTTCTTCCTAGAAACACTGGTGGGGAGGTTGTCCAAGTAGTAAAGCTGTGTTACGTGAGTCTGAAACTCGCTGTTTGTGGCAGCTTTGCCCCAGAGCTCGGTGTGGGTCTTGGGAGCTCATCTCGAAGGGCAGAGAACGATGGGCTGATAGCATGGTCTTGCCCCACAGCCCTTGCAGCTTCTCAGCAGCTTGTGGTTGGTGAGGGGAAGGTCATCTGTTCATGGTCTTGCTGTGACGATGTCTTTAGGAGATGGGACAGGTGTGGCTGCAAGAGAGGAGGGCTTGGATTAGCCTGTTACCTGGTGTTTCATTCCTTGTCCTCCATCTACCATCTGTATTCGATGACATGGGTTGTTACAAGCCAGGGGGACTGTCACTGCTCTCAGTGTGTGCAGCTGTCCCAAGGAGGGTCTCACCTTTCTTTTCCAAACACAGTGAGACTAAACTATGCTGCCAGCTGTTAAATGGAAGGAGATTTTGGTAAGTTTGATGTTGTTTGGGAGAGGGGGGAATGACTATTTGTGGATCCTTTTCACTGCCCTAAAGCAGCTATGGAAATTCACTTTAAAGGTAGCAGGCAGGGTAAGATGTACGCTGCCATCTGGGCGAGGGCTGTACCTTTACTCCTTGTTCTAACTCTGCCCGCCCAAACACCTGGGCGAGCAGACCTGCCCCGAGGTTCTCCCTGAAGGTGCAGCCTGCTCCCTCCCCGGCCCTGGGCATCCCTCCCCGGCCCTGGGCATCCCCGCCGGGGGCCCGGCGGAGCGGCGCACGGCTCCCCGGCCCGCTCCCTCCTCTCCCGGAGCGGCTGCCGGTGCGCCC
>WAAD01021476.1:206016-234352 GCA_013389945.1 Fregata magnificens | reverse complement strand
CCCCGGAGCTCTGCCCCTGGGAGAGCTGCCCGGCTGAGGGGGCGCCGGAGGGCACCATGAGCGGCGGCAGGTTTGATTTCGATGATGGAGGTGCCTATTGCGGGGGCTGGGAAGGGGGCAAAGCCCACGGGCACGGCATCTGCACCGGCCCCAAGGGCCAGGGCGAGTACTCGGGCTCCTGGAACTACGGCTTCGAAGTGGTGGGCATATACACGTGGCCCAGTGGCAACACCTACGAAGGCTACTGGTCCCAAGGCAAGAGGCACGGCCTGGGAATCGAGACCAAAGGACGGTGGGTTTACAGAGGCGAGTGGACCCATGGCTTTAAGGGACGGTACGGCGCGAGGCAGAGCATGAGCAGCGGAGCCAAGTATGAAGGTACCTGGAATAACGGCCTGCAGGACGGCTATGGCACAGAGACGTACGCTGACGGAGGTAAGGGTGACTCCGAAGGGGCTGGGAGGGTGATGAGCAGCGTGATACCCAGCCCACGATGGCAGAGGCTGTGTGTTGTCCCCACTGAAGGGGTGACCTGATGCTGTCCCCGCTAGTGAGATCCAGACAGGCATGGTGGTCTACAATGAGCCGTCGGGGTGCTTCAGTCAAGAAGCAGGGCTTGGGGCCTCGTAAATGTGCATGTGCGCCCTGAATTTCACAGTTGGGGTGCCGCATGTGCAGCTCACTGTCTGCAGACACGAGGGAGGAGCAGCAGGAGCATTGCCCCCACCATCCCTCCCTCGAGAGCTGCTCTCAAGTGTCCATATCAATAGTTAACACCAAACAACTTGTTTTGTGTAGTCTGTGACTCCCGGTTCCCCAGGGACTGGTTATTGCAGTTCATCGCCAAACCGAACCAGAAGCTCCTCGCTGGTGCGTGACCACGGCGAGTCGTTCACTCGCTCACTGGGCAGCGCGTTGTGAATGTTTTCACGTCGGATATAAGCCACCCACGGCATCGTAGCATGCTTTGCCTATGCATTAAACACTGCTTGCGTGCCTGATGGGTTGCCTGGACATCTGCTTTGCTGAACCGTTTTGGTTGAGTTCTTCTAAGCTGTTTAGAATACGTAGTCACACACCTTTCCCTAAAATAAATCCCTTCAATTATGGGGAAGCTCTCAACCCCTGCTAGGACACAAATGCACTGCATAGTCAGATATTTGTTGTGCTCTGTAAATGCTCCATCTAATTGTGTTCTTGCGTTAGTGGCAATTGTGGGGTTAGAAACATTGCAAGAATCTCTGTGCAAGTAATTCTGTAGCTCTTCAGTACTGTAATGTTCCAGGCTGCCATATTTAGGATAGCTAAATAGAGAGGGTGCTTTGAAAGAAATACCCTTCAAAATCTGGATCAGAATTGCATCTATATTTATCTAGGATGTGCAATGGAGTTAGTTTGTAAAGAAAAATAATGGTAATGGTACAAATCTTCAGAACGAAAAGCATCGGATTTATAGACATTAGAAAAATGGACTAATTCAAGACTGGCTGTCAAGGTTATGCTTTTACATCCATATTTCTCAATGAGTTGCCTAGGTATGTGGCTAACTTTAAGCCTGGGAATATAGTGTTGAAGTTGACTGATTTTGTTTGTGCCCTTTGAGGTTGTAGGTACAGACACGAGCTGATTCATCCCTCCACAGCTCCTTAAAGCTTAGCCCGCCTCTGCCCGGTGGCCGTGGAATGGTTAAACACATACGTGTGCAGGTTGCACGACGCAGCGAGAGTTCAGGCTAACGCATACGTGTGCACTCATGCATTGCAGAAACTTCACGTGTAGCCATAAGACGTGTAGGTTACGTGTAAGGTGTGCTCTGATGAGTAACGAGCAGTGATCAAATGTCAGCAACGGCTGCCGTTGGGACTTTCGTTATGGAGATTGCAAGGTCTCCTATGAATTTGCATGGCCACTTCCTCGCTGCTTCCTACAATGCATCTTCTTCTAAGGGTGCAGGGCTGCTGGGTTTCGAGGTAATGTTGTAGAGAATTTCAAGGGGCAAAACTTGACATAGGAGTTTGAATTTGGTTAGATCTCGAACTGAAAACTTGGGTCAGAAGAGGGGGAAAGGTGAGTCAAGATTTTCTTCTGTAAGGATATATAAGAAGATATCACTTCCGTCAGCATAGCACTCCCCGGGGTCTTGTCCTGTACCCAGGAATGTGCCGTGTGCGTGATCCCTGATGCTGCCCGAGGTTGGCAGTTTAGCCCTGATCCGTGAAGATGTGCCCTGCCAAAGCTACCCTGTGCAGTGCTGAGCTGACCCCCCTGGGGCCCGGCCAGACCCGGCTTGTGAGAGCTGCGTCACGGTGCCCAGCAGCTGCTCCTTGCGTTGGGCCATCACGTCCTGGCTGGTCCGAGCCATTCATTCAACACGTGAGCTTCTCTGATGGTACGGGAAAGCGTAGAAAGCTGCATACAAAGCCAAGGTGGGAATCACCAGCCAGCATCACGTGTGTAGGACAGGGGTGGAATGATCTTATTGACTTGCAGGACCTGCTCCTGTTTTTCTCCTCACCTGTACCCAGTAACCATCTGCAAGATCCAGATGTGGCCAGGCTGCTAATTGGACCTGTTAATATTTGAATTTGAGGTTGCCAAGATAAACATCTGGAAAGGCTTTGGAAATCTGCCATCCCTCGAATAGGGGACATGATTCCCAAGCTCCCTGGAAGCCAGCCACACAAGGAAGAGGGCTCTGGGAACGTGGGGCTCGTGCCAGGTCATTAGAAACCTTAGGTCATGGCTGGGCTGCCTGCAGATTTCAGGGGATGTAGCAGATTCTAATGTTTTAAAATAGACTTTAACTTATATATTTTTTTTAATATATACACACATAAAAACTTCAAAATACACTTACAAATCACAGACAACCCTATAAGTATATTTTATCTTGTGGCTGGCTGAGGTTGGTGGCTAAATAAAGCCCAAAATCTGCAGTGAAGCTGTTGGAAATCATGTATAGATTTTTGGTGTCTAGTAAGAAGTGGACTCATGGTATGGTTTAGCCCAGGCGCTGCGTGGGTTGTTTGCTTTTTCGCTCCACTACTAAGTGCCCATTTTTGTGAGAACCATGGGAGACTGATGGCTTAAAGAGCTTGCCTTCTGTAACGTTGATTGAAATCAGCCAAGGGGTTCAGAGCTCCTCGCGTGGCCAGGCAGAGACAGTAACACTATGATATAGTTCCTTGGGTGTCCAAGCCAAATAAGTGTGTGTCTGCCGCTGTCACCAGGAAAGAGCTCAGAGCCCTTTACAGGGGCAGGATGTGCTAGCTAAAGCAGATGGTGATCGGGGTTGTGGAAGGCACAGCATGAAGGAACTCATCATTTTGCAACCTAAGCTGTGAGTAAACACCTCGTTATTTGGCTTCCACCTGTAAGTTTTGTCTCTGCTATAAGGAAGGCCTCATTTTTTGGATACTTTTGTGCTTTTGACTCCGAGTGCTTGATCCAGTCAAATCTCACTGTGGAAAAAAATCTCACTGCTAATGCAGAATCGTGCTGCGTACGCAGGATCCAGGCCGAAAACTAGGCTTTGCTATACAAATAACTGTTTATATATATCTATATGGGCGGGGGACACACTCACCTGCAATTGAAGCAGCCTAAAACCAACTTATTTTTGACACTGCAGTTTGGTCTCTAGGGCGCTAGGAGAAACCAGTGGTATCCATTAACTGCGTGTGGAAACCATCAGACCATTCAGCGGTCACGAGAGCACAAGACAGAGGAAAAGAAATGCAGAAGTGTGCTTTAGCCGGAGAGATGAAATGGGGTGATGTGGAGCAGCACCGGCTCTTTGGGTGCCGGGGGCAGGGAAAGCCCAGTGGGAAGGGGCCTGGGCTGGGGCAGAAGGACAGCATCCGTGGGACTGCAGCCAGGGAAGCACAACAGGCTCTGGGCGAGCCGAGGTGGTGCTGGCTTGTGTCTGCTGCCTCTGTAGCAAAGCTCCTGCATGGCTGAATTTGACCCATGAATTAATGCTGTGAATTTTTTTCCCCTCTCTGCTTTTTTTTTTTCCCCGGCCTTTCTTTTCCAACAGAAACCATCAGATAATAGTGTTGGCACCAAAAAGAAGCACTAGGTTTTTGCTGGCCTGTCTCGCACGTGGTGCTGTGCATTGATTTGATGTCCCTGGCCTTTTACACCGAGTTCTTTTAAGATGTCTGTCATCACAGTATCTGGGTAACAGCAGAGGATCGCAGGGCAGTGATACGATTTGAGTTGTTTGCATTATTTACCTGGTTGTTTGTATTATTTACATTCATCATTAATTATACTAGAGCTTAGAGGTGCGCTGGGAAGGGGAGATGTGACACTGCTGACAGCGGGCTCTCGCTGGCAGGCTGAGTGTGCACCAGGAGATGAAGCTTTCGCCTTTGGTGCAGTCGGGCATCGTCTCATCCTGCTGCCAGCTGCTGGCAGGGCTAAACAGAGGGTGCTACCACCCCGTCTGTGGGGAGTTGGTGTCTTTAGAGGCGAAGGCTATAGGAATACCATTTTCATCAATCCCACAATTGAATCCTTCCCATCCTTTGAAGATACCCAGACAGGGCCACCTCCCTACTTTGCTCGGGGATGAGCAGAGGTGATGAACCGTGTACCTGGGGGGTTGCAGAGGAACCAGCATTTCTCATCATTCCAACAAGAAAAAAATACAAGCAATAAAGGATTATTGTGGTCCTGCCCTCCAGTAATTGCACCCCAATGGGGTTAGGTGGCTCTGTCCCACTGCCCTGGTGAATCAGGCGGGGCTGGGGAGGCAGGGAAGTGGGACTCTGTCCCATTTTCATCCTAAATAAAGGGGTTTTTTTGCATCCACTGGGGTTTTTTATTATTTTTTCCAGAACCTCAGATGCATGTGAGCGCACGGCTGCCGGCTGGCAGCTTTGCATCCTGCCTATCCCCCCTTCGCCAGGCTGTTTTGATATTGAGGGGGTATCGGTGCCTCAGGGATGTGCAGCCCTGCTGAGCGACCACCCGCAGTGCAGAGGGGGTTTGCACAGCCCCATTCCCTCTTGAACTGGCTGCACTGGTACATACCGGTGAGCCAGGGCTTGGCTCTGCTCAAACGTTGCAAGCCCTGACGCAAGGCCACCGGCACCTCCAGCTGCTCTTAGCAGCCTCTGGCTCCGCTCCAGGGGTAGTTTATGGCTCTCCCCTGGCAGAAAGCCTCAGCCGGGCACTGAATCATGGCATGACAGGGACAAGGCAGTGCCCACTCGCCCCGACATTTGTTGGGCAGCCGCGGGCAGCGTGGTGTGTCGGTGCCCTCCAATAAGCCAGATGCGGTTGGCAGGTTTGGTCACGCCACATACCGGAGAGACAACGTTGCTTGTCCCATGTGGGCTGAAATCAGGCAGCCAAGGCCAGCCTGTAGTGCTGGTGTCAAACCTTGTGTTGAGGGTAGGCATGTGTGCCCCTGAGAAGCAGCATCCCAATCTCTGCTCCCTGAAGACCCGCTGTGCTGTGTGGCTTTTCCCATCCAGGTGGCCCCAGTGCCACTCAGGGGACGGAGGGGGCTGAGAACTTGCTGGAGGGCAGTGGCTTCTCCGACCTGGCCCCCAAGGAGCAGCTGAACCCCCCTAACCCTGTGACCCGTTTCCAGAGTTCCTCTTCCAGGGGGTTAACACGGCGGCACATGAGCTGCAGCCTGCTATGTGCAAGGCTGTCCTGTCCTAGGAGGAGGTCTCCAATGTCACCCCGATCGTGTGTCAGCCTGCTCGCTGGCTGGGCGGGCGGGGATGGGCACTGACTTCACTAGCTCTTAGTGGGGAGGGACGTGGGGGCACTACGTGGGTCTCTGTAACTTCATTTTGTGCTGGGAAGACTGATCACCATTTTATGGAGAGGGATTTGGGAGCATGGCGGGGTGAAGAGCTCACCCAGATGCCTGGACATCTCCAGCAATGGTCCTTGGTTCCCAGCTCATGTCCAAACCCCTAACACACACTGCCCGCCTTGTTTTTCCTAACGGAGCTTCAAGCTCTGCCAAGAAACTGGGCAATGGCCCCTTGCTCTGGCAGACTGCTCCCCATGCCTGGCCACAGCCCACAGATGCTCTGCACTACCTGAATCCTTACTTTTTTTCAGTAGGGGAGGCCAACTGTTGCAGGGAGCCCGACATCCCATGTGCCGCGGGGTGGGCAGGGGCTGGCGGGGGGCAGCTCACCCGGGGCAGCAGCTGCTGCCCACTCGGGCACTTCTTGTCTTTCCTGGCCCCCCGGCGCTGTAAGTTAACACCCCACAGGCGGGTCCAAAGAGGATTTCAATGAAACCTGAAGCTTGGGAGGAGAGATTATGCTGCAGAAGTGGCCTGGGAGACCGTAAAAAATGCACTCCCACAATCGCCAAAGAAGGAACTGGATTTGTTCCCTGGGGAGCAGGGTCATCCCTGGTCTCAGTAGCAGCGTCTGAGGGGGGAGATGAATGCCTTGAAGATAGGTCACCCCCTTCTGTCTCAGCTCGGCCCTGCTGAGCCTCCCTGGGACCCTGGGATTGCTTGCTCTCCCAAAATTTCGTGCCTCCTGGTAGGTCACTGCTTAACGAAAACCAGGTTTAGGACAGATGCCTATGGAAATTCCCCCAGCCCGGCTGGCCCTTTGCTTGCGTGAAGCAGCACCTGGGAGAGCAAAGGAGTGGGGTGGCCTTTCCAAGGGCATTTGTGCTCCCCCCGCACCCTCCGCCTGCACCACGGGAAGGAGGGCTGCCAGTGGCTTCTGCCCCAGAGGTGCTGGTTTGGGATGAGGTAGCCTGTTCCAGGTCCTGTAATGCTGGGAGCAGAGCTGAATGCTGCTTTTGGTTTGGGTGGTTTGCTGGTTTCTGAGGCAACTCTATCTACAGAGCAAGGAGAGCTGGGCTGGGGAGACAGCTCATCCCGTCCCGACCTGTCCTGTCCTGCAGGACTCGGTGGGGATGCGCTGACCCTCGCAGCCCGCTGTGCTGGCATGTGAGTGCGGGTGCTGTAGGCGGAGGCTGCCCCACCAGCCCTCCTGCCCTTCCTAGGAGCTGTTCTTGGAGGGGGCTTTGATGGTACTAATTTAAGTCTCTTGACATCCTGGTGAGAAAAATCAAAGCTGTGGTCTTCAGTTCACTCTTCTGGAACCTGCAAAGGTGCGGATCTGGAAGGGGCCTGGAAAGGAGCGATGTGCTTTTCCCAGTCCTTCAAGGTGTTGCTGCCATGGTCCTGCTGGCTCTTAGCAGGGTCCTGTAGCCAGGGTGCAGCCCTGCCATGGTGAACATGATCCTCTCTCTGTCCCCCATCATATGACACCATGTGCTCTCTTGAGCTGGGTCTAGAGGAGCATGGTAGGGCAGTGGTTTTTTGGGGCAGAGGTGGAGGAACTCCACACAGAGCTGCTCCGCTCCTCTCCTCCCTTTTTCACCCAACTCCTGATTCACGCAGTGTGGCACAAGCCTTGGTCGTGGGACCAGGGACAAGCTGTATGTCAGGGCCAAGCAGATGCAGCTGCAGGTGCTGGGGCAGCCCATGCAAAGGCCAGGTGCCCATCTCGGGGGTCTAGAGCTGGTCCTGGCAGCCTGTGAGTGACAAACTGCAGAATGGGCTGAAAGGGACTGTCACCGAGCCAGGGAGAGCTGTGCCACCTCAGCTTGCGTGTCCGCTGGGGTTGCTGCCACTCTCTTGGAACAGCCCAAACTCCAGCCCCGTGGGGCTGCCTCCCACTCCCTGCTCCAGATGCAAATCCAGACCCCATCCGTTAAGTGGCTTTGGGCTTGCACCAGTGTCCTCTGGCACCCCAGCCCCTTTCCAGTGGGCTGTCACCTGCCAGCAGTGGCTCCTGGGCTCCGTTCCCTGGGGACAGCTGCTTTTTGCACGTGGGAGAGCACTAGTGGAGCTGGAGCTCCTCTCTTCGAGGGAAGATGGGTACGTCCGCTCTAGGGCAGTGCTGCCCCGCAGCCTGCCTTCCTTTGCTGGCTCACCCAGGAGCAAGCTGCCTTTTCACCCCGTCCCTCTTCTCTCCCGCAGGCACATACCAGGGCCAGTTCACCAACGGCATGCGGCACGGCTACGGGGTGCGGCAGAGTGTGCCCTACGGCATGGCCTCTGTGGTCCGCTCCCCACTGCGCACCTCCCTCTCCTCCCTGCGGAGCGAGCATAGCAACGGCACCCTGCCCCAGCAGGACTCCCCCGCCGCCAACCCCGAGAGCCTGCCCCTCTCGCCCACCATCACCCGCGGGGGCTTCGCCCTCAGCCTCTATGCGGAGGCGGAGGCCGGCAAGCCCAAGAAGGGGGGGCTCTTCCGCAGGGGTTCCTTGCTGGGGAAGCTGAAGAAGTCCGAGTCCAAGTCGTCCTTGGCCAGCCAGAAAAGCCGTGTCAGCTTCCTCAAGAGTGAGAGTGGAATCAGCTCGGCTGCCAGCGACGCCACCTCCACCGTCAGCCTGGGCGAGGGTGCCGAGGGTGAGGACTACCCCCCCTTTGAGTCCGACATCGACGCCACCACCACGGAGACCTACATGGGCGAGTGGAAAAACGACAAGCGTGCCGGCTTCGGTGTCAGCGAGCGCTCCAGCGGGCTGAAGTACGAGGGCGAGTGGCTGGACAACCTGCGGCACGGCTACGGCTGCACCACGCTGCCCGACGGCAAGAAGGAGGAGGGCAAGTACCGCCACAACGTCCTCATCAAGGGCATGAAGAAGCGTGTGATACCCCTCAAGAGCGCCAAGATCCGGCAGAAGGTGGACAGGAGTGTGGAGGGGGCTCAGAGGGCTGCAGCCATCGCCCGGCAGAAGTCAGAGATCGCGGCATCCAGGTAGGTGCTCGGGGCTCCAACACGCAGGTCCCCGTGACGGTGATGGTCCCCATCCCACACGTCCCTCTGGAGCCGTGCTGCGTGCCTCATCGCCGTGCACCGGCGGTGGGGTCAAACGTGGCTCCCTGCAATTTCTATTTAATTCTTTGTACTAAATGCTGGTGGAGCGGGGCTGAGGGCCCTCATGGCAGCCCGGGGGTATTCGGGACCTGTCCTCCCTCTCGCCCCTCTCCTGTCCCCCTGCAGCCTTGGTCCAGGAGGGAGCTGCTGGACAGCAGGGCCTGGCACAGGCCCTGGCACTCAACGGGATGGGGAGCAGGAGCCGGTGGGATGGGGGGCATCCTGGTGCTGTGTCAGGCCACCGGAGCTGCTGGGTGTCATTGATGGGACAGGATGAAAAATAGTGAGGTTCGGCTAGGGTAAATCCAACAGGCTCGTGAGCAGCCAGTGGGACATGCCCCAGATGAACCGGGTCTGCAGCAGAGTGTGGCTGGGCCCTGGAGACCCCACTGTGGCTCTGTGGGGAGTTTATGGGATGCATTAGGGTTGCCGCTTAATTTTAGCAGCCTGGTATAATGGGCTCTCTGGGGAGAGCACTGCTCTGCTGGGATGCTGCAAACCAGGAGGTAGGACCTACGGCGGATACCAAACCGAGGAGAGGGCTGTCTCGGGGTGTCCCGCCTCCCCCCCAGGACGCAGCTGTCCTTGGCCAGGTTTTGAGTGAGTGTTTCTGCCACGAGGGAGGTGGCAGCCAGAGCCAGGGTGGGTGGCTGAGCCCGATCGCACAGCACACGGCCACATCCAGCAGCCTGTGATGCTTTAGGATGCTGGGGAAAGGAGGAACCGGAGAGGGCTCAGCTGGGTTTGTCCCCTTTTGTCCCCGCCAATTTGTCCTGGCCAGACCCCGGGAAGGGGGAAGAGGGCTGCAGCATCCAGCAGCGAGTGAGCGTCGTCGTCCCTGGGGATGCACATGCAGGGGCGTGCAAGGGGCTGCTGTGAGCATGTGGCAGTCTCTCCTTGCATCGGTGTCCCTCGTGCTGGCAGACACATGGGCACCATGTCGCCCCTACACTGCCCAGTGTGTTGGGACCAGACAGGTGGGCTTTGCTCAGAATTAGCTGTCTTAGAAATTAGCAGGAAAGGAAAGTGCTAATTGCTCCATCGTCCCTCCTGGGGTGGAGGAGGGAGGAGATGAAGGAGGGGCTCTGGGGTCTGCCTGGGAAGGGCAAGGGAAAAACTCCTTCTCTTGCTTGTGACCCTGCCTGCATCCGAGCTGTGCTGGCAGTGCACTCCTCCTCCCACAGCATTCCTGCCGGTCTTGGAGCTAGCCTGGCAGAGACCAGAGATTGTCAGGCAGGGTCAGAGCCTTTGCTCCTCTGCTCTTCCTCAGGGAAACGTGGTTATGAAAGACCTTGAGGTTTCACCTTGCATTTCCATCAAAACGTTGCCCTGTGCAGGCTTTGCTTAGCTTCTGGGCAGTGGCTGGGACTCCAAGGGCTGTCCTGCCTTGCTCCCTTTTAGTGCTGTTAAATTATCAAAGTTACTTTGTTACCAAGCAGAGATGGTAAATAATGGCGGCGAGGAGAGTGCCTGTTCCCAAACCCCATCCCTCCCCTCCGAGAAACCCTGTCTGTACTCTCCAGGCGGCCGTTTCTGCTCTGAAGTTTTGCAGGGAGCGTGATTGGGTTTTTTTAGCAAAACCCAGTTGCCTCAGAGACTGGCAGAGAGAAACTGGTGGGATTGCAAGTGAAATGCTGTGCAGGGCCAGCTAGGATAAAAATAACAGGCTGGGGCGGCATGGGGTCCACCGGATCCTCCCAGCAGGGCAGGCTCAGCCTGACACCGGCTTCACCGTGCCCGGGAAAAGTGTGTGGCCATAGTGCTATGCGCCCATAAATGAGGAGGCTGGAGCTGCAAAAGCTGCTCCCCGAGAGCTCGGCCGGTTTACACAAGCCTCTTTTTATTATACACTATTTACGCTTTGGATCAAAAGCAGCTCTGCAGTGTTTTCCATCAGGGGCTGGAATGCGCCCACTGCCCTGGCAGGGGACTGCATCCCTCCCCAGTGCGGCTGGGGAATAATTTCCTATTAAGGAAACCTTGGAGCTGGAGGAAATAAGACGTAAAAGCCGGTTTCCTCCAGGGAGTCCTCCCCTAGCAGACCTTGCAATAGTGTGGCTATTGTGGCAAGGGAAGAGAACGCCGCTTTCCCCAGCAGTGTGATGCCTCTGGTCTCGTTCCTGCGGTGCTGCCTGCAGCTGAGCTGGACCTGCTGCAGGAGGAGAATTTGGGCTCCTCCGTCCTGTAAACTATAACTCACCATTTCCATCAGCGTTTATTCCTGGCGTATGTTGCTCTGGGCAGAGCCACTCTACCTGCTGCCTTTCGAACATCTGACTCGTGATCTCCTTCCTCCTCCTTTCAGCTCAGCTTTGGGGTTGAGAGTAAATATAGATAATTTTGCCTCGAGAGGGTCGTTAGGTTAAACCCCAGCTCTGCCACTGACTTGCTCTTTGTGGCCTTTTGAGGCCTTGAACCTTGCCTCAGTTTCCACACCCAGGACAGAGAGTAATTGCAGACAGATTGTGAAAATCGATTATTATGGTTTATAAAAGGGCTGTACTGTCATTAGCATTGCCCTAGCTCGTAACTGCGAGGTGGAGTTTTCTAGATGGAGCATTTATATTTCTCCTCAGCTGGCAGAGTGTACCTTACCCAAAGAAGCGTCTTTGAGGCTACACAAATTCTTTTTGGGGGGAAGATGTGACATAGCTGTATGTAAGATTATTGCTAGGAACTAATTAGCAGGACACAGTAGCTGGGCTGTGCAGACGCCCGACTACCTATGTGTACCTGTGCTATTGTATACGGATGTTTGAGTTTCATTTGCTTCTGGCACTTGGGGGAGCCCCTTGCAGAGCTAAGCTATGGTGATATCCAGCCTTCCGCTGTCTGAGGGTGAAATGTCAGGAGAATTCCAGATTTCACTCTTTTGCACCATAAAAGGCTCTTTAAAGCATAGAAATCCTGAGGAAAACAAACCCAAGCGCTGGAAGCTGCCTCGGCCAGTTGCACCGCAGGAATCCCAGGCACGTGCCTGAGCTCTGGGGGTCCGCAGGCAGGCGGCTGTTGGCAGCGTGGCAGTGCCGATGGGCACCCTGCCCATGATCTGCCCTACAGAGATGGGCGGGAGAGCAGTGATGGTTGGGGACGATGGTCAGCCACAGTCAGCAAACCTTCCTTGTCCCATGCTCTGCTCCGACGGCATCCGAGACACCAGGCTGCTTTGCAGCTCCTGCCCTGCCTGCCTGCTCAGTTTGGGCATTCCAGCTGGCACCGTGGGCAGTGCCAGCTATTGCCTGCCCCACTGCCTGTCCTGCCTGAGCGGCGCTGCCCTGCCCTCCTCGGCTGCCTCCTGAATCCTCCTGGGTCGGCAGCCCAGCTGCTTTCCCCATTGTGCAAGTGGCTGAGGACAGAGCTGGCATTGTCTCGCCACTGGCTGAGGGAACAGTGATTTTTTAAAAATTCTTTTTTCATTATTTTAGTGAAGGATGGAGCTAACGGAAGTTAAAGTATGATGAATCCTCACCCAGACTGCTGTCACTCCGGAGAAAAGTCATCCTGAAGCACAGTCTCTGCAGCAGCCAGTGGAGATGACTTTACTCCTGCCCGGGGTAACCACAGGTGGACATGGGGGTTAACACATGCTGTATGATCGTCATTAGCTGTCCCCTGTACTGCTGGTGCCCCAGGACTTGCCTTGCTGTGATCCCAGAGCTGGAATGTGGCTGTTCCTGCGGTGCCAGGTGAAGGCACTTGCTGTGTCCCTCCAGCCTCCCCCTTTCCCACCCTCCGCCCCGTCTGGGCGCTCCTTTGGAAAAAATGTTGTGGTGGGTGGGAAAGGTGGTGAGATCCTGGGATCGCAGCCAGGACATCGTCTCCCCGGTGCTTAAGTAGGAGAAGCTGGCTCGAGGACAGCCAGCAGGTCTGTCCCCCACCAGCCCCCGCGAGGAGGGGGCAGCTGCCACCAAGCCATGAGCGAGCGAGTTAAAAGCCATCCCGAGGTGTGTAACGCCTGTCCTGGAGTCTTCTGGGCACACAGGTTGGTGCCAAACAGGGTGCTCTGCACCCCTGGGTGCTTGGGGAGCAGCAGCACGCAGGGGTGCTGCTTGTGCAATATGTGCTCACTTGTCACACAGGGACGACGGTCCCACCGAAAGCAGGGAGAAAGAGATTGGAAGTGGTCAGCTTTCATCTCTTTAGAATAAAATAAAATGAAATAAAAAGCAAGAGGAAGGGCAGGACGGGCTGCAGGGGGAAACTTTGATTTTTTTGAAAGCTGTATGCTCAGTAGCCAGGCAGCTCATACAGGGGATTTCCTTCTCACTGGTGATTTTGGGGGGCAAAATGAGTGTAAATACTGCAAATCCCACCTCTGTCCCACTGCAACAGTGTCTGCCGTGGTCTGCCTCTGCACGGGGTTGTGCTTCCCAGTGACTTGGACCAAAATCAATGGACGGACTTGGCTGCGCATCCTGCAAGGCACGGGTCTGGCCACACTCTGAGATCATTTGACGGGTGTACGTCCTGTTAGCAAAACCTCAGGTATATCTGCCAGATGTCATGGGATCAATAGGAAAGCAAGACACAAGGGGCAATAACGGCTGCTGTGCTTCACCTGTTTGTCTTCAGATGCTGGCCCTGAAGCCCCTGTGCAGCTGGGGTGTTTTATGCCTGGAGAGTACAACTAAAAATGAATACATTTTGAATTTATTTTTGGTTTTAATGTAATATGTATAGAGGTCCTGCAATACTGCTGCTTGGATAGATATCTGTAAGAATTTCTAAACTGCATTCTGATATGTTAGGCATTAATTCCTGTTAACGTAATGTTTACTCATCACGGTGAGCCTGGGCTGCGTTAAAGCACCTCAGAGCTGCAGTGAGTGCCGTGGTGTCAGAAATCACATCGGCGCGACTTCTGCGGCAGTGACCTGTGGGCATCATTCATAGTGTGACCTGTTGCCTAGTTTTGAAGCTTAAGTTGTTTTTCTGCCCATACCCATGTCTTTGGGGCACGTCTTAGCTCTCCCTTCAAATAACAAGAGCGCTTGAACGGCTCCCGTATCGCTTTCCGAACCTCCCCTGCCCGGCCACATTCCCGACAGCGCTGCCACTGTCTCCCTGTGCTCAGCATTTCCAGCCTGCGTGGCCAGGCGGCAGTGAGCGTCTCCTCGGGGAACGCGGGTGTATGGTGCAAATGACGTCCTGAAATCGCTGGAGTCAGCAGAGCCTCCTGACTAAATAAGGGCAGGCAGAGCAGGGCTTTATCAGCGCTGCCCGAGTGCGACAGCTGAGAGCCGAGGCCCGTGGCAGCCCACGCCGCTGGAGTTCGGCTGCGTGCTTACACCGATAAGGTGCTTTATTTGGCATGACTCTGCCCCAGCGAGCTCCTGCCCTCCCTCCCTGGCGCTCTCGGGTGTTTATGCTGCCGGCGGGGAGGGTGGGCAACCAAAGTGATGTCTTCCTGATGCACCTCTTTGGTGAGGCATGGCATGTGTCCAGGGCAGAGCTGGTCTGGTCTGATGGCCGTGGTAGCCTCGGCTGTCCTGGGACTGACGGCATAGCTTGGCGTCCCCGAGGCTGGGGAGTTCACACCTGGGATTTTCGGGTCTGTTGAACCCCCATGCTCAGATTCAGGGTTTGCTCTGAAAGAGTTTTAGGATTTTTTTAAAATATCCTCTGCTTTCTGCTTTTCTCAGGCTTTTAGCCAGAGGCACAGGTGTTAAAGACATCAGGAGTCTGGTGCGTTTCCAGACCTTTAGGTCCGAGGCCAGAGGGCGGGATGATGATGGCCACCCTGCGAGAGCGGGCAGCAGTGGTTCAAGGCATTCCCTGCCAGGTGGGCTCCTTGCTCGGGAGAGCAGCTGATCCTCCCCTGCTGTCCCAGCTTCACAATCTGTTTGCTCCAGGGCTGCACACACCGTGTGATGGATGGGTGTGTAACGAGGAGGCAGCAGATGGGCAGAGCTTGTCCTGGCCCTGGGTGGCATACTGGCTGCAATTCATCTCTGAGCGGGAGCTGCCAGGGAGAGGCATGGGAGTCAGGAGCAGCATTTCTGCAGCTGTAAGATCAGACACCGAAGATGCCACAGCCTGACCTCTCAGGAGGCTTAAAAGATAGGTGGGGGCAGGACTGTCCCAGCTTTGTTAAAATCCCCCGCGGGGTACAACAGGGTGTCGTGTCCCCGGTGGGGCTCGTGCTGCTGCCGCACCTGGAGGCAGTTGAGTGGGCAGGGAGAGATGAGGGCAGCCACATGGCTCCTGCCATAGCTGGGTGCCAGGACACTGGTGCCAGGACACAGCGGCGATGGGATGCTCCTTGGTCCTGCTCTCCCAACAAAGACGTTTCTCACAGAGCTCGGTGTGTTTATAAAGAGGATAATCTTGTTTCATTCACTCTTGGTTAATAGAAACCCGGTCACTGACATCTATTTCTGCACCAACCGAAGCCCAGGGCTGGGACTCTCCCAGTTTCTGTGCGGCACTAGTGCCAGCAGTGCTCACTCCTTCCAGTGAAACCAGGCAAATAAAGACATTTTCCCCTTGCAGCTCCTGAGCAGGTGTGACCTCCTCCACGTGGCTTAACAGCACAAATTGAGGTCAGTGTCCAGGGTAACCATCTGTGAGGACGATGAGGGGGAACCTGCCTGGCCCATGCCACCGCAGCCAGGACCACTTCAGCCTGGGCTTCCCTTGAAGCTCTTGGAGCGAGAACACCACAGGCTGCCTTATGTCATGGCGTTGCGTTGTCACCACGCGTGGTTTGGTTAGGAGGAATACTTCCAACCAAGCCTCCTTGCACCCTGGATTGGGAGCTCGGGGACTTTATGTCACTTGCCTCTTAGAGATGGGGACACCCAACTCCTGTGTGAGAGCCAGGGCTTGGTCTCTGCAGCCTCGTGATCTGGGCCGAACAGGGCTGGTTTGGCCTTGGCTGGGCTGGTTTTTTGGTTTTGCTGCTCCAGAGCAGCCATCTCCAGCTCTGTAGAAGTATCGCCTGTTTCGAACTGCTGCCTGACCCTAGTATCACCTCCCTCATCCCATCCCAAAAGACCTTTGGGCTCGCCCCTGCTTCTAGCTCACCCTTGCTGTGCTGGGCAGGGAGCAGGCTGCAGGGTTCAGGTAAGCCCCTCGCTGTTCCTGGCCCCGTGTGGCCATGGGGACAGCAAGCCCCGGGGCTTGGGTCTGGTGCCAGGATCAGACACCTGCCCCAGCTGCAGGACCCCCGCCATGTGTCCCCTCTGTGTGGGAGGCTCTGCAGGCTGGAGCGGTTGGGTGCCATGGAACGAGTGATGGCGTGATGCCTTCACCCCGTTCTTTCAGCCCTTTCCCAGAATGGCCTCATCCCCAGCCCAGGCTGGCTGTGGCTCCAGCGCTGACACATTTTTGGCCCACTGTGCTTGTTACGCTGAGATGCGTTTTGACTCCAGAGGAGGGTGCACACAGCTTTATCTGTTTTCCACCCGCCTCATATGAATTTCCTTAGGCATTTTCATGCCCTATTAGGGTAAGAGGGAGCATGCACTTTCAGTAGCTCCAAGGAGAAAGCATCTGTTGGGCAGCAGACTGCTTCCTCCAGGTCTTCCCAGGCCTTTGGGGTTGAAACAAGCGGGGCTGGGGCTTGCAGGGA
Organism: Fregata magnificens; assembly: GCA_013389945.1. Lineage (NCBI taxonomy): Eukaryota > Metazoa > Chordata > Aves > Suliformes > Fregatidae > Fregata > Fregata magnificens. The sequence continues at coordinate 217,891 of WAAD01021476.1, read as the reverse complement.
TCCCCTCAAGAGGAGCAGAGTTGGGATGGCAGGACGTCAGTCCCAGCGATGGGTATGACTCAGATAGCTGGCCAGGAAGGGCAAGTGGAATTAATGGGCTGTTCAGTCTGACCTTGAGGGAAATCCTTATCTCAACAGCTTACAAACACAGAAAGGGAAAAATGAAGTGTGACTTAATTCTGCAAAATGACTGTGGAAAATGGTAGCTTCTTGTTCAATTGATCTGCTGCCGTGCAGAGCAGGAAGGCTTTGACTCCCATTCAAATGCTCCAAATCAGACAGCAGAGAGCTGGGCTTTAAAAGGATCTGATTCAATCAGGCTTTGCTCAGAGGTTATCGTCATTTCAGTGGAATGTGAAATAGGCTTATCTTGAAAGCTAAAAAATATTTAAGTTAAATGTCCAATTTAAATATAAAGTCTGAGATACAGAAACCCTCCCTCTTCCTGGAGGAGGTGCATTTTTTTCAGCTTATCTTGTGCCAAGCCAGAGCCCGTTGGCTTTCTGAGTCCAAGTTTTTGTCATTTTGCTCCTGCAAGGCCTGCTGAGACTTCAGCGAGGACTGGGAGGGACCTGGTGTCCGATCCACCTGAGTGCCCTCAGGAGCCTTGGGTGCAGGCATGGGGGATGTGGGTGCTGCAGCCCGGCGGTGGGCTGGCAGCCCTCGCAGCTCCCTGCTCCCTCTCTTGTTTCTCCTGGATTTCAAATCTGTGAACGTCAACTCAAGAGACCTATAGGGCTGGCAGAAAAATGCTTCTGCCTTAAATTTTGATGAATAATCGGGCTTCTGACCAAATGCAATATTTTGCTTTCATTTCCTAAAAAAAAAAAAAAAAAAAAAAAATCCAGCTTCTCTTTTTTGACTGGGGAAAAAAAAAAAAAAGACAAAATGGGTACTGCAGTTCCACACTCTTTTGGTTTGGATTGCTGAAATCTGAACAACAGTTGAGTTAGAAGTTGCTAAAACTTTTCATTGAAAAAACCAACAATCCTATAGAGGAAACACACACTTTCTAACCCATTTTAGCTCTGGTGGAGCTGGCAGTTGGGTAAAACACACTCGGCTGGTGCCTGCCATCCCTTTGGCAGAGCATGGGACTGGGCAGGAGCTCCTGGGTCAGGCTGGGCTCCCTCAAAACAAATGATTGCTGCAGCCCTAGTGTTTTCTTGGAAGTGGGAATTCATTCCCCTGCGCAGGGCAGGGAGCAACCCCTGCCCGCTCAGTGCGGGTACAGGCAGGGAGGCAGGAGCACATGGGGGACAAAAGGCTGGAAGATCCTGATTGCATATCTGCTGTAAAGGTGTTTTGATGCACTTATCAGTGGGATAATCCGGCTGCTTTGATCTTGCAGTGGTAGCTAATTAAATAAGGGTCCCCAGAGCATTAGCTGAGCCCCTTTGGTAATGGTGTGGTGGAAGCTGGAATAAATCAGTGGTGTTTGTGCATAGTCCCAAGGCTGTGCTGCTCAGGGAGACTCGATCCTCTGGGCTCTGCTAGATCTGCACCCAGGGCAGCATGGAGGAGAGTGGACCTGAAAACCAGGGGGAGGAGGAGGGAGTCCAGTGGGCAGCTGCAAATCCCCCCTTTTTTTCCCTAAAGATATCTCTGTGGATGCTCTCACGAGCTGCTCACAGCCTGGCTGTGCTGGCAGGACGGACCGCAGCAGGGTGAGGAGCTGCCTGTCCTGCCCGTCTGGGGCCAATGCAGTGGCCCCGGGGCCATGCTGCTGTACTGGTAGCCGGCAGCCTTTGAGCCGGCAGGCCCCAGCTTGCACTACTCCATTTAGAGCCAGCTCTGGGCAGCTGCTGGCTGACATCCGAGGGCTGCAGGGGAAACGGAGAGCAGCTGCGGTCTGTGCCGGCCCTGCTGGCTCATCGCAGCCCACGGGCTCCTGTGCCGGCTGGCATGGGCAAGCCCTGCCGGCTAGCTGCCCACCCAGCCCTGCTCGGCTCGTGGGGCAATCAGGGCAGCAGAGATTAATTGAGCAAATCTCCCATACGCAGGGCCAGGGTGCGTAGGTTGCCGTCTTATTGAAGACAGCTGCAGATCTGTCTGCTGTAAGATTAATATCACTTTAACTGTTCCGAGGGGAAGTGTCCCTTGGTGAAAGATCCAAGTGGCTCTGAGCTATTTAGAGCTGAGGATAACATTTCAGTATTTAAAAAATTCACCAAGTAATCATAAAGGCTAATGCTTGCTGAGCTCGTTAGGTGGCAGGGAGCTCTGCCAGGCCTGTGCTCCTGAAGTACTGCACAGAAAAGGATGCTTTTCTCCTGGCTGAATGGCCTGTTCGTGCCCTTCCTGTGAAAGGAAGGAGAAAAGGTCCAACTTACCCAGCTAAGTAGCCTGGGCTCGTACAGAGTGCAACCACTTCTGTGTAAGGGCTGGTACCATGAGTGAAAAGCCTGGGGCATCTCATCAGCTGGCTGCAAGGGAAGGGAGGCTGGAGGGCAGAGCAGCTCTGCAAGGTCTGGATGGCTTCTCTTTTTCGATTTCTTTTACAGTGGTATGGAGGTGTTTCCTTTAGGAGGCAGTTTGTGTTGATTTGTGCTTAATTCACTATTTAGATCACACATTGCAGGTGCAGAGTCCATAATATAAACCAGCAAAGACTGACGTGCCCCAGGGTTGTAAATTGAGCGGGTACGTGCACACGAGTGATGGAACAAAAAGAGCAAAAGGAGGGTGAAAGGTACAGCTGGCTCTCAGGGCAGGATGCCCGTAGGGTGGGACACACAGATGGGTTTGAATGTGAGCAGGGAAAGTGGCACGAGTGATGAACTGAAAAGGGATATTCAGTCCCATGGGCTGGTTACAGGCAAATGAGGGTAACAGAGCTTTGCTGGTATCTGCATGCACATGGAGGCAGAGGGAGAGGCACAAAGAAGATGGATTGGGACTGAGCAAGAAGAAAAGGATGCTCCAACTATAGAGGTGATGCAAGTCCAAAGATGGTGTGGAAAACAGAATAGCCGGAAAGTGTCTGTCCTGGTCAGGTCATAGAATTATAGAATGGTTTGGGTTGGAAGGGACCTTTAAAGGTCATCTAGTCCAACCCCCAACACAGGTCTGGGTTGGTCAGGTCTGTGTGTCCTTGCCCTTCGCAATGTGAATGCAGAAGGGACCATGCTGCCATCAGCAAAAGCACTTCTGCAGCCTTGCCTGTATCCCTTTTGAGTGCTGCAAACATTCCTGCCAAGACAAACTGTTATCTTAAGTTTCTTCAGAAGGACAAAATTATTCCTGCTAGATACTAGAGCAGGAATTTGGCTGGGGGTGGAAAAGCCAGTTTCCAGGAGAGGGGCGTTTAGCAGAAGTCTTCCTTCCTAGAGCTGACTGACGAATTTTATTTGCTTAATGACCTTTTTTGCAGCTTATTATGTTGAGAATGGCAAGAAAAAGGTGGTCAGTTGGTCATTCCTCAGGGTTTGCTGAATCAATGGGATGAGGGGGACCCTGGAGAAGGGCGGACGGTGCTAGATGGGTCTGTCTTTCCCTTAATAAGCAAATATGCAATAGCTTGGGCAGAGAGCTGAGCTCTTCCCCTATTTCTAGCCGCAAGGTCATCGCCACACCTGCAGGCGCCCCAGCCCCGTCTGGTATTTGCAGTATTCTCTGCTAATTCCAATCTCATTTACAGTCTAATCCAATGTGGATGTGCAAAACCGCATAAACTGTCCAAAGAGACAGGCATGCTGGCTTGGCTTTGGGTCTCACCTGTTAGCCTGGTGCTCAGCTGCGGCTCGTGTATCCACAGGGGATTTTAGTAGCAGTCGGAGGAATGATTCAGGCAGCGTTTCTGGGAGACGGCCAGGAAGGACAGGAGTAGTGCTCTGTCCTGCACTAGTGCAAAAACAATTAGAGAATTAGAGCTGTGCCAGAGGCGCAAATAAAACAGCAGATGCATTTAACCCTCCCTCTCCCACCCATCCAACTGGGGTATGAAGCCTCCCTGACCAGGGCGGCCCTGGAGCAGCCACCGCGACCCGGCTAGTGCTGCTGGGAGGCAGCGGCAGTGGGGCTGGGACGGGGTCTGCAGGCATTGCCCACATACCTCCCCTTGGCTCGACGCCGGGCTGCTGCTCCTTCTTGCAAAGAATTCACCGGAGCTATTTTTAATGGTGCTGCCTGGGGAGATGGCTCAGAGTGAAACTGGGGAGCGCTCATCCCAGGCGGTACTGCCTCGCCTGGGACGGGGAGCAGCAGCGTTGGTTTGTAAAGGCCCCTCTTTGTGTTTATTGCCCCCAGTTGGATGTGTTTAATGTTCGTGGCTCAATGTCCAGCACTGCCTTGAAAAGGGGCTTTTGAATTCTGCTGCTGGGTGCTATAAAATCCATGGGCCTCTGTTTCAGTTTCACCCTGACCACCTCCGTCTCCAGACTTTCTCCTCTGCTGGTTTTTGCATGGGCTGCTTTCTGCAGAGGCGCTGCGAGCTGAGAACACAACCAGCAGTAAATAAAAAAGTGTGGCCCTGATTCAAGTGCTGCCTGAAAAGTATCAAATTTATATGCATATAATAAAAGGAAGGCATCTTCCCTTTTGCAAAAGCTGATTCTATTTTTTGAGCAGATCTTAACCTTGGAAGAAATTTTTCCTCTTAGATGTTTCATGTCTAAGGTTCAAAGATCACTTTCCTGCCTCCCTCAAACTTGCCTGAGCTTTTTGGTTTTTTAACTACTGCGCCCAGCAGACCCAGGCCTTGGGCTGGGAGAGGCTCTTGTGCTGCAGGTTGTGTGCGCTGGGCTCTCCCAGGGCGGCTGGTATTTGTCTCCTGCTTTGCAGCCAGGGCCAAGTTTTTCTCTGCGTTGAGCCCCCAGGCACTGCCAGCCATGCAGATAAATAATAAATTCAGAAATACTCTAGGCAAGTTAGATGTTATTGTTATGGCTGGGCCCTTTCCTCCAGGCTGTGCTTTGTCACAGTGTTACTATAGCCTCAGCGCGGCTTTTTGGAGGGCTGCGAGCAGCAGTGCCTTCCCGTCGTGCCCTGAGGATGCGCAGCACAGCTGGGGGAGATGTACTTAAAACACCATGCCGTGTCTCCGTAAGCCAGATGTTCTGCACCTGGCTGCTGCTGTAATAAATGATCTCAGTGATGGAGGGACCCAGCGCAAGGCATCAGCATCCCTGCTGGGGCCAGGCTGCTGGCCGGGGGAGAGCAGTGCTCTGCCTTGTGCCACGGCATCCCCGGGATGCTGGCAGGGCCAATGCATGGTGTGCTGGAGCTGCCAGGTTTGAAGCTGCAGCTGTGTTGATCTTAGTCCCCCCAAATCAAACACTTCTGGACAACTTTGCAAGCAGGGGGACAGGAGCAGAGGTCAGGTGTGTGCCGCAGAGTGAGGGAGCTGGGCAAAGCTGCCATGCAGCTCGCATCCCCAGGGCAGTGGGGGATCCCAAAGTCGTGCCGCTCAGCTTGCTGTCACAGCTCCGTGCGTGGAGTCCGGGAGCTGCCCTATGGCCTCCCTGGCCTCATGCCCCTCTGTGCCCAGGAGGGCTCGTTGTAGAGCCCTGCTAGCCTTGGGGCTCCGGTGGCTCACAACAATGGCTCAGCCCAGCTGGCTCAGCTCCTCAGCACCTGCAGCATCCTCACCACAGCCTCTGCAACCGAGGTTGGGGTCTTCTGGGCGTTGCCATCTCTTTACCCGCAGGAATTGCAGTAGTCAAGCCCCATGCAGCAGCCAGATAGCATCCAGTAGCTTCTCTGGAGGAAAGGAAATCTCCAGCAGAAGAGCGTAATTGGGAGCTGCCTTGTCACCTCCAACAGCCCCAGGCTGTTCCCTTGCGTTGGCCCCAGACACTGGGGGAGAGCCGAGCGTGTGGGAGCCATCTGCACCCATTTCGTAACACCTCTGCATGAGTCCAGCTCTGTCCTTACTAGTGGAGGGAGCAGACCTTGCATCCAGTCCACTTCCAGGCTACTTTTTTGGAAGTCACCTTTAGGAAAGCATCCACCCGCTTGCCAGGGGCTGCCTGCTGCTCCCCCAGCTGGGGCCAGCTGGCTGGTTATCTGGCTGGGAAGTGGCTGGGATACTCTCTGCCTGGCTCAGCAAGCAGCTGAAAGGGAGGATGTTATCTCTGTATGGTGAATCCTGTTCTCCAAGAGCAGCAGGACAAAACCAGGGCTCAGAGCACGTCCTGCAGGGGTGAAGAGCTGGATCCTCACTTTGCAAGCTTCATCCCGGGGCCGGCGCCGGGCAGGCTGTGTGCCCCATGCGCAGTGCGCCCAGCCCGCTCTGATCCCCAGGCGTGGAGAGCACAGAAACATCCCCCTTGGCCCCTGACAGATTATAGTGGAATTAATCACGCTGATTATATGCTACCAAAAAAGGAGGTGCTTTCTCTGTTCAGAGCTGCCTCAGACCTCCTGCTTGCAAGCAGCAGCTTAAAACTGCTGTTTTCTGCTTCATCCTGTCTTGTCTCTGGGTTTTTCAGGAGCTGTAATAATTTTGGATAAAAAGACCAAGAATGACAGCAATCCCAGGCAGCTCAGCCTGCAGAGAAAGTGGGGAGATAACATGTGAGTGTGGGCAGGGAGGTGAATTATGGCTCCAGCAGAGCGGGACATCATCCCAGGGAGAGACGGGCTGAGCCACAGCAGCTCTGCACCCTCTTCTCTATCGCAGGGCCCTGAACAGCGTTTTCGGCTCCCTGTCAAGTCACACTGTTGCCTGTATCAGTTGGGATTAATGCCCTATGTGTATTTTTTTCCCTGCAGCTCCTCAAAATTGGGAGGTGGGGGGGGTGTATGTATGTGCGTATATATATCTTCTACCTTCTAAGGGTCTCAGAACAGCATTTTTATCACCTTTTCATTGCACCTGTCAAGTAATCAGGCTAAAGCTAGTCTTATCTGCATACTGCATCTCAGTTTAATGGGAAAGAATTAATCCTGATTTCATGACTGACAGTCCAATAATTCCTCTGGAGCATTTTCAGCACAGGGATGAGAACTGCATCTTTCCTCATTTTTTGTCCTAAAACATGACCAAATACCAACCTGAGTCTGCAAAGGGCCTATCAGACACCCTAAGACTACATTAAAGGCTGTAATTCATAGTGAATTGGTGTTTGAGGGCTGCCAACTGCTTATCTAACTGTCCGCACAAAAATATGTGGTTTTGCATGGGCAGCCAGCGTATGCTCCAGTATGTGCAGCAAGGGAGATATGGGGAGCCTTGGTAAACATGATAGTGAGAGCATGGGGAAAGCAGTTCTCCATAAGCCCCGGGTGGAACAAAGCAGCTGAATATATGGTGCTTCACTCTCCATTATTTTTAAGGTGCAATTTTGGTGTTTGAAGTCAGCTCCTTCCCAGACTGCGAGCAGCTGGACTGTAAAGCCAGCCCTGCTTTTAGCGTGAAGATCACAGGGCCCTGAGTGCGAGGCATGCGAGGAATACAACAGCCGGCCAGCGAAATAATTCTGATAGCCCTATAGCCCTATGGAGCAAGGAGGAGATGTGCTGGGAAGGAGTGGAGAGGAGTCGGGGAGCCAAGCTGAGAGGGAGGCAATAGCTCTGCCTTTCCTATCACTGGTGAGAGCAGCCCTCTGGGCTGCAGCGAGTAAAGGACCCCCTTGGACAATGCATGTTGTTTGCTGGAGAGCTACAGGAGAGACATTTGGGGTAAAACATGTCTGGTCTGGGCAGCGACACACTGCCTCTGGCGAGATGCAGCAGCTCAGGGCTGGTGACTGCACAGCAGTGTTCAGCCATCACATTATTGTCCCCTTATGCTCCAAAGATGCCTGTGGTGATGCTTTAGGCATTTGTCTAAGCTAGGTTTTCTGTGCTTAGCAGCATGGTGGCAAGCCTGTTTTGCAGCACCTGCTGCCTTGCTGCAACACGTGAACATGCTCGTGTTTGCAAATACACCTGCACTGTTCCCTTGCGTGGCTACGTGCAACTTCACACCTCAGCCTTAAGCATTTGTGCCCCTTATTTGTTGAAAATCTGATCTTTACTCCTCGAGTGTGGGAGAAAGTCAAGTGGTCAAGTGGGCAAGCACTGAGTGTTGTTACGCCGGATGGGCTGATTTGGTTTTGTTGCTGGACAGGGTCTGCTGCTCGACTTGGGACAATCTTGGCTCAGACAGTGCTCACTGTTGTCCCCTCTTCTCTCCGCAGGACAGCTCATGCCAAAGCGAAGGCTGAAGTGTCTGAGCAGGCAGCTCAGGCAGCTAACAACGAATCGGGCATAGCCAGAATGATGGCCAGGGAGCTCTCCCCGGACTTCTACCAGCCAGGTAGGATCAGAGGCATCTTCTAAGAGGGATTTTGCAATTTCCTTGGGGAATCTGTTCAAATGCTTCACCCGCTTTATAACTCCACAAGTTGCCATCCTGTCTATCCTAAATCCTCTTTTGTGCAAGTTCAGCCAGCCCCCTGCCCTGGATGATTGCTGTCCTCCTTACACCACTGTTTTACCTGCTGGAATAGGTTACCGTAGCCTGGAGGAAAAACCCACAGTCCCTCAACTTCCCCTTGTGGTTCTCCACATGCTGAAGCACTCCCAGTGCCAGGCAGGGCAGGCAGCGAGCTCGGGTCTATTTGCAGTGCTCCTGTACGTATATCCTTCGTGGCTTTTTCTTGGAACAGCTTTGCACATTGTCTCACAAGCCCATGTCCTGTGGGGCCCCACACCGCACCAGGGTATGATCAGGCTCAGCTAATTAGGGGCTGCAATATCCTATAAGAAAGTTGCTAATGCAAAATACTACTTCCCTGGTTGCCTATTTATTTGTTAGCATCACTGCTGATTATTTGGCTGGGAAAACACCTGGGAGGTTCCTTCTGTGAGACCAAGCACTGAGGATTAGTAGATAGGAAGTGTAATATTAGACGCAGCATTGTCAATGCCATTACCTTTCCCTAGACCAAGTTTGCTAGAGATGTGTTCTTCCTGGAAAGCTTTCTTTTCCAGAGAGGGAAGGTAATAACAGAGCAGAAAATAAGGATCCCAGTGCCTACATTTTTATCCTGTCTTTCGTATTATCCGGCTTTGCTACATGGAACAAGTGCCCCATGGCTGCTGAGGCAGGATCACAAGAGACCATCACAGCAGCAAAACTGGGGGTAGAAGCCAAAGGTTGACTCCTGCTCAGCAAAACCTGCTGCCTGCTCCTGCTCTGATTTCAGTGCCTCCGGGTCTCCGGCACTACACGCCAGCACAGGGCACGCAGTGGGAAATGGGAATGGCTCACACCTGGCGCTTGGCTGGGGAGAGTCATGCTGACAGATTTGCCTAAATTTCCTGTACTCCCACCTTCTCCTGCACCTACTAGCTGGGCAGACACCATGCTGGAGGGCTGCCCGTTCCTCCCCACTGCCCAGTGAGGCCCGTCAGAGCTGGCTTGGAGTGGGGAAACACCACAGCGCCTGGGCATGGGCGTGAGCCAGCGTGTGGCACTTCATTTAACAATAGTTAAACGTCACTTGATCCTGACATAAGCCCCCCAGCTGCCACTCACAGCTCCACATCCACCCTTTGCACACTGGGGTATTTATAGCACAGAGGCGAAGGAAACTGGAATTCCTGATGGGAGGTTTTTGACATCTGGCTAGATTATTTTTTCCACCCATGGCAATTGAATGAGACAATTGAAACGGTCTCTGCAAAATGCCTAAAGCAGCCTGGCCTCCGCTCCTGGCTCCTCGGGTGCTGAATCCTTTTGCCGCTTTTATGTAGGGCTTCGCTTGGGTCCTGGCCTCTTTCAATGGCCTTGTAAGCTGCTGATGCATGTTTTTCTTCTGTGATTCTTTTGAATCTCTAAATTCCCTAAGTGCACAACAGTGGGAGATGTCTCTTCTTGCATGGCTGCACCATCCAGGTACAAACAGATGAAAGTCCACCCTTAGATTTTGCTAGGACTGAGAGCTGCTGGTCACACAGCCAGGAGAGCCTGCCAGTGTTCGGCAGCTGCGTTTCCCCCTGCTATCCTGGCAGATAGATCCTGCTATGTCTGACACAGGGCAATCCTGCTCAGCAAGCCTCATATCTCTAATAAGTATTGAGCTCTGGGTTTCACTGAGGCTATCAACCCTAATAGCTTAGAGGAGAGGGATGTAAGCCAAAGTCCTTGCTGAAATGTCATGCTGGGAGGTGAAGGTGGGGAGGTGAGGAGGATGGGAGCTGTGCGGTGCCCTCCAGGCAGTTGGGGTTTTTTTGGTGTGAATTATTCAGGAGGAGAAGAAAGCAGCAGGAGAGAGCAAGGAGCCTGGAGCTGCAGGCAGCCTATTTTGAGGAGTCTGAACAACTGTTGAAATGGCTTCCAAATAATCCACTTGCAGCCAGAAATAAATGGCCCTGAATGGGTTGCCTGCTGATTGACAGGAGCGTGCAGGCAGGGCAGAGCAGCTAAATCAGTGCCCTCTTTCTCCCCACCACCCCCTCCGAGTGGAGTCATTGCCTGCGTGGGCAGGAGGTAGCAGTGTGGAAATCACACAGCTGATTTATTAGAAGGAAAGGAGCACCAATCCCAATTTCCCAACCAGGCTCAAGTCTGCATCAGTCCTTAGGGTGGAGGAGACGAGGGGAGGAACCGCGAGGCAGCTGGGAATGGCATGGCTCCAGGGTCTGTGCCGTTCAGGAGCACAGAGCAAGCCCTGCATGTCTGCACACCTCAGCATCGCTTGGATTCAGCAGAATGAGGCCAAAGCCACTTTCAAAAGCAGTGCTTTGCTTTCAGATAAGCTGCTTTGTGACCTCGCGCTGCCTGTAAGGAGCATGCTCTTCTTGTTCTCACTTGCTATGAGCATCGCGGTGACGTGCGGGGACCCCTGTCCCAGCGTGGGTCCCATCGTGCAGAGCACTGTGCAAGGTTGTTATTCCAAAAGATATTCCCAGTTGTTCAGTGGTGGATTTTGCTCAGCCAGCCACCCAGCACGATGGATATCTTCGGTGTCAGGCTCTGGCTGACTTCCCCAGACCCTAGCAGGCCTGCAATTCGCTTTGCAGACATGGCCTAGGGTTAACAAGAAGTAAAGATTTAATGATAGGTGAATAATTGAAGCGAGGGCAACGTTGCTAAGAGCTGACAAGTCAGCATGGGAGATGAGGTCAGAATGAAGTCGAAGCTCTGAGTCACCTTGTGTGATGGTGCCAGGTAATTTTGCTGCTGTTGTGGGGCTCGGTGCAGAGAAGAGGGCTGAGAAACTGCCAGCCCTGCTCCATGCATGAGAAACATGTTTTTCCCATTGTGAGGGATGACAGGTAGATCATTTGGGGATACCTGCCTTTCCTGAGGACACTGGACATCCCACGTATCACTTGTGAAGTTGCCACGTTATTAGACACCAAAGAAGCCACATGGAAGAGTTTTCCAGCCATTTAAAAAAAAAAAAAAAAAAAAAAAAAAAGCTTGGGTGGGAGCTGTATCCTCTTTAGCCCCAGGAGAACCCATCTGTGTGACTGCAAAAAGCTGGGCTGCAGATTTTCACTGTTTCTTTACCCTCATCTGGAGCTGCCCGCCTGCTCCTTCGTCTCTTCCCAGCTGGACAGCACGCGGTGGGGCTCAGAACCTCTGGCTGCTCCTGGAGGAAATCCTCCTGGAAGCAGGCTCTGGTTTGGGAGCCTCCTCTCTCAGCCTCCAGCCTGGACCCTCTTGCAGTTGTCCCCAAACCTGTTGGGGCTGGGGACATGGCTGTCAAAGGTGCGATGGTGGTACGGAGCTGGGGCAGCCTGCCGCCCCTGCGGCCCCCAGGGCAGCTCCTCACACCAAGCCCTCTCTCCACAGGCCCCGAGTACCAGAAGCGGAAGCTGCTGCAGGAGATCATGGAGAACGCGGAGCACGCCGTCAACATGGAGGAGGAGGCGCCGCGGCCCGAGGGTGCCCCGCCACCCCCCACGCCCCCCGAGAGCCCCCAGCTCCACGAGCAGG
>WAAD01021476.1:184394-205707 GCA_013389945.1 Fregata magnificens | reverse complement strand
GAGCCCAAGGCGGGGGCCAAGCGGGGCCCGGCCCCGGCAGCGGCGGTGGCGGCAGCGCAGGAGGCAGAGGAGGGCGAAGAGGTGACGTGGGGGCAGCCCGGGAGGCACCCCTGGGACCCATCTTTGGTTTTGGTTTATTTTTCCCCAGGAGGTCAGGAAGGGCCCAGTGGGAGGCAGAGCCCGTGGTCTCGGGGCTGCAGCGGGCCCCGAGCGGTGCCCAGAGGCTCTTTCTGGGATCCCAAAGCCTGCCGGAGGAGGGTCTTGTTTTCCCCTCTCCCGCCACCTTCCCAGCCCACCCTGCCCCAGCTGCTGGGGCTGGCGTTCATAACCCTCTTATTTTAACTTCCTCTCTGCACTGGGGTAGATACGCTTTCAGACACATCCCTATTTCAAAATCTGAGGAAAACAGGCATTTTCTGACTCATTTTTTCACACTTTTCTCCCTTTCTTTTCCCACCCTTTTACCAGCCAACATGGATCTGGAAAGTTGGGGGGAAAATGTAGGACAGGGAAGAAAAATCTGAGTAGAGTTTCTTTTTTACCTGTTACTTTTACTCTTTTGCAGCAGGGGCACCTCATGAGCTGAACTGTGGTATTGAATGACCAGCTGATTTCCCAGGTTTAAAATACAGAAATTCGATTTTGCTGTTAGCAAATACAGCTGTAAAACTTAGATGTTTTATTAGCCCACTGCTTCTCATCTTGCAGCCCTTTGGACGTGAACGGTTCTGGCGTGACTTTAGAAAAGCACAGCTTGGAAATATTTTGGTCTGAAATCAGAGCAATCTCATACAGATGCATTCGTTCATCTTAAAAATGGCAACTTTACAAACGTGGGCGCTGTGGGTCGAGAAGGGAGTTGGGAGGGGCAGCTTGACATGGGCTTAGCAGTTTGTGTGCCTGTGGTCAGGGTCTCCTTTAATCTGTTTTAGCCTCAGAAGAAGCCTGATTTAACCTCCGTAGCAGAAGTTTGCAGGGGAGAAATAGGAATAGATTGATTGATAGATACTCAACTAGCTTGAAATTCAGGCTGGTTGTTCAGTGCCAGATTTATGTGCGTCGGGAGGGGGTGATTCTGGTGTTTTTGAACAGCAGAATCAAACTGTAGCTGTCTCCTCACCTGGAATTGCAGTGTATAATACTCTGTTTTGGGTTTTTCCTTCAGGGACCTAACACAATCGTGATCTGCATGGTCATCTTATTGAACATTGGTCTGGCCATCCTATTTGTACATTTTTTGACATGATGTGCCCCTCGGACAAGGTAAGATGAGCAATGAGATTTTTTCCTCAATTTGTAGACTCACTGTGGATGGTTTAGGGTTGGCTGGCTTTATTGCCAACACAAATCATTCACTGATGGATGTCCTGGTGATGGAAATGCGTGGGCATTTATTCAGTAGATGCAATTGCCTTGCATTGAGCGTTGAGATTCTCAGTTACCCCTTGTCGGTTCCAAGAGTATTTGTGGAGTAATTTCAGTGGATAGTTCTCGAATCTTTTCGTAAAATCATTTCCTCGAAGTTAAAATATTGAACTGTGTTGATTGGATACAATCCCACAGTATAGTTTTGCTTTCCCAGTTGGGTGGACATGATTCGTGGAGACTTCCAGTGCAAGAATGTGTGATGTTATATTTGAAATTTGTTTTCTGCAAGAAACACTTTCAATTTGCTGTTCTGTGGCTGCTGCTGCTGCCACGTAACTCGTGCGTTGCAGTATTTCTTGGCACTCAGCCCGGCAAGAGGCAGGAACACAAAGAGAATGTGAAACTGAAATTTGCAGCTCTAATTGCACCAGTGCTAGTTCTGCTGCTGTTGTTACATAGCTGTGTTACTAAAGGTAAATATGAGCCAAGTTGTGTCTCTGACTAAGGTTAAACTGGAGCTCGCTCAGGTCTTCCACCTGAATTGGGACGAGGGTTTGCGTTTGGATTTGGTGGCAATAAAATCTTGTGAGGTTTCTTGTGCCTGTGAGGTTCCTGCACACAGGAATGTGTCATGGGTTTGCACAAGATTTCTGTTGCCTTGGGCTGAAATATTGCAAAAAAAACCATCAAGACTGAACCTGACCCTTCGGCCTCACGTGAACATAACGTGAGAGGCTCCTCCCAGGCCCCCGTGAGGGTGTTGGGCTGCCTTCCCGGGGCCTCCTGGGGGATAAAACTGCTCCGCTGGGCACTGCTTTCTGTCGTGTTACTAGTCCTCACTCAGCCTGCACAGGTGAAAGCCTTGCAGACAGCTGTGATTATGTGTCAGTCATGTGTTTTGCTCCGCCTTGACGCTCCTGTTCATCTCTGTCTGGGACAGGCGTTGCTGCTGATGGAGACCACAGACCTTGGCGGGGATTAAATCTCAGCCACCTGGAAACACCTAAGAGGAGGACTTGAGATCCCAAGGTTGCACTGCAAACATGAACCTTAAACAAAAGCGCCTGAAGATCAATTCAGTCTCCCTGCTCCCAGGCTGTGGCTGGCCTCTGCAATCTACCAAGAAAAAGCCAGGGTTTCTGCAATTCAGCCTCCTTCTCTTCTTTGTATAAAATAGCAGTTGCCTTAAATTGTTCTCACCAAAGCCATCAACTGTCCTGTCATGCCAGGGATGAGGGATTTATCTGTAGCTGTACGAAAACGATCAAGAAGGTCTCATCCATGCACACTGATGTGTTTTGTAACTCCCTTGGTTGACTCAGTGTCAGAGATTTCCCAAAGAATATAATCCATGGCGTGGAGATGAAGCAATACACAGCAACCAAAATAACTCATGAGAGCCGCGCCACAGCTAGGGGTGGACATTGCCCTCCATGCTTGGAAGTCATCCAAAGGGACGAATAAAAAGTCTTTCCTTTCCCTGTCGCCTGGAGTCGTTTTCCACGTATGGAGGACTGAGAGGGGGAGCAAGTTGAAATTGGGCTTGTTGAAGTGTAACCAGAGTCCTGCCCATGCCTGCCGATGCACCACGGACGGAGGCTGCGGGGTGGGGTGTGAGGGACTGGCTGATCCGAGGCTGTTTGTGCATGCAGGGGGTGCTGCAGGTGGAGATGGTGCCCGTTTTGGAACCAGGCACCGTTCGAGCACTCTCCTGCCACCAGCAATGCTCCATGCAGAAGTGTCTTGCAGTGGGTGACTTCCCACTGTAACAGGAAAGGAAATAGACGTGCTGAATTTGTCCCTTTACCCCCTTTTTCTATGAAAATGGTGCAAGTTACAATGAAAAAGAGGTTTTTACTGAAAAATACCTCCGCACACCTGCAGGTTCCTCCCCTTCGCACACTGGGCTGCAGGGGGGCTCCTGTGCCCTTTCATTGCAACAGAGTGAACAGACTTTCCAGCCAGAGGATGTTGTGGGAAAGGTTACGTTATTCCTGAAAGAAAAAAGGTGCAGAGACCTGAGTGATTCCAGTGTATTTGGGTGTTAGGCTCAAAAATACGCAGCAGCCAGACTTTCAGCAGTAGTAGAGTACAGAGGGGCAGTTCTTGCTGTTGTTCTTGTGTGCAAAGCTTAGAGGCCTGGGCAATTTGCACCGAATATTTCCAAAGCTGTGACAGAGAGTGACCTTTGGAAGGAGATGTTTCCACCGTGATCTGCTCTGATCCTCAGCAGTGCGAGCTTAGAAAGTCAGCACAGATGAAGTTACAGTTTAGTGTGAGGCTGAGTGCTTGGACATGTTTCTTCCTTCTTTTAAGAGCAATATGTATTTTCTATCCCTTTTTAAGATAATCGGAAATGTTATTGATAGTCGGTTGTGCACCTCTGTGTATCCTGAAGTCCCACAGCACAGGACTGGGTGGGAAAACCTGAGGGACTGGAAAGAATGGGGAAGTGATGGTTAAGGAAAAAAACACATGCCCAGTCTGCTCCAAAGGTCAATCTGAAAGGATTTCAGAGATGGGGTGGCAGACAGGCAGGGGTTTACACTGACTGGAGACACAGGACAAAACCTGCCTAATTTACCTGCTCTAATTATGGCATAAGAGAGTGAGAATAATTCAGTACTTTTCTTTGTGAACCAAGTTTATTTTTTAACCTTTTTCAGCTCAGGAACGTTGCCACAGTAGCAAATACGTGGTGTTAACTGTGGGAGAAGTGAATGTGATCCCTTCCTAAAAGCCATGTGGCTGTACCAGTCCTGAGAAAGCTGTGCAGCATCATCTACACTTCCACAGAGCATAGTTTAGTAGCAATTTGCTTCTTTCTTTTTTTCTTTTCTTAAGTATAAATGTATTGCAAACCCCAGGCTCTGCTGCCTCTGACGTTTTATCTCCATTTGCTGGCATTCACTTGCCAGCTCTGCAGTTTCAATATGCCAACTGCTTTTATTAACCACCAAGACAATTTCCGTTGAGACACCTGAGGGGCTTTTATTTATCACTAAGCACAAAAATGGATCTTTTTCAACAGTGCTAAGGTAATCCCCCCCGCTGCAATTTTTTATGCATGTGATGTGCACTCGATAATGTGCTTTCCTCCTAGTAACCTTCTGAGAAAAGTAGGTAGACTTGCTTTTATGTGACGTATAAATATATCCATATTGCGCTGAGATATGGATATATATACATACATATATAGCCCCTTCGGGATTTCGTTTTCTTAGATGCAAAATAACAGATTTACCTCAAACTGCATGCTTTCAAAACTGACTAGGATATTGTGTTATACTTTTCAGGTCTTACAAAGATGCAGATACATTTCACTCTTCACACAAAAATACCTTCATCACAGATTTTGCAAGCTGTTTACTACAATCTGTGTACTACTGTCCGGAGTTTTCTGTCGGTTGTTCTGCTGGATTACGTGCAATAATAAACAGTTTTCTGCTCACTGTATCCATGTGGATCTTTGCAGGGGAATCTCCAGGTTTCTTTCCAGGTTGACACACTCATTCCAGTCTTACAGGAGAGCTCATCAACATGTAGTGCAGAATTTGCGTGGTGGCATCTGAATGGTTTTTATGTTTTCCCTAATGTCTATTTAAAAATCTGAGTTTTTGTTGATAGGGGGGTTCTTTGCAAAGAGAATTGTTTTCATTTACTGCTTCTTGAAAGTTTGGTGCCAGATGTTTGAGGACACCTCCAGCTCTCTGAGCAAGCTCTGTGTGCTACCATCGTGCTGGCCTCCACCAGAGGTTGCACGGGGCCAGGGGGAAAGGCAGCTCGCTGGCCCAAAGCCTGCCCGGGCGATGCAGACGGCCGCTGACAGGTCCCTTGGCTGCCTCCTGACCTCAGGGCTGCCGCCAAGTTTCTTCCAAGCTGTGCGTCGCTGCCTCCTCCTCTGGCGCCACGGTCCTCCTGGGTTTGCAGAGGAGTGATTCTCCTCCACCCGTGGCCGTCCTCTCACTCAGCCTCTTGAAACGGCCGAAGTGAGAGGAAAGCCAGGCACGAGGGACAGGGAAATGGCAGCCGGGGAAGAGTGATTTATGGGGGAGGATGGGAGAGCAGAGCCCAGTGCCAGTCAGGGGCAGCAGGGCCTGGGGGCCCGAGGAATCCAGGGTAGCCGAAACCTTTAATCCCTTTTCTATTTCTGGAGTGTCTCGCATGAGCAAAGCCGGGCTGTGCAGAGGAGCTGGCGGGACGCAGGCTCAGCCTCCACGGGCAGCAGGGACTCCCCTGGCTTCTGCAGAACACAAGAGGTCTTATGGCAGAAGATTTTGTGTTCTGGTAGAGACTTAAGGAGCGGAGTTGGGTGAAATGATGCCTTTACTCTCCTTTGGGCTTGTTTTGCTTCTGGTATGGAAAGAACCAGCAGCATCTCATTCATCCCATCTCTGGGAGGAGGCTGGGGGCAGCAGGGTAACCGGAGCCCTTTCCACCTCATAAATCTCAGTCTGATGAATGGAGCAGATCTTTAGCCCATGTGTGGCAGAGGCAGCAGGGAGGGAGGTGGGTCTGCTGCTAAAGCAATGACATATTGCTTCAAAAATATAAATAAAGGCAAAATGAAAGGCCTGTCCCTTCCCCAGGGTAGTGGGAACCGTGCTGGGTCTCTGCCTGGGGAGCTGCTGGTTTCAGGGGTAACATCCCGTACACTGCTCCCGGCCAAGCGTCCCCGGGTGCGGGCCGGGAGGTGTCTGATATGTGAGAAGCGGGATAAAGGCACTGGCCTGATCCTGTGACCGCAGGGCAGCAGCCTTAGCCTCCACCGGTGGGAGGGAAGGTGCAATCTGAGCCCTGGTGTCCTTTGAGAGTGACCTGCCCAGGCGTCCCGGGGTCGGCCGCACTGCCCTCCACCATCCTTGTGGGGCATCGAGGCTCGTGGGAGCAACCCCCTCTCTTGGCCTTCATCTTCATGTGAGAGGAAGGGCCGGAGCTGGGGCGAAGGTGGCCCCAGCAGCAAGGAGGTGCTGGGAAGTGCAGAGGGGTTACTGTGCTGCTTTCTGGCCCAGGAGGCAGGAACAGGACTGGCTCTGCACCACCGCCTTAGCTCCGGGGCCCCTCCTGGAGGAAGGCGAAGCGAGGCCTTGGGATCATTCATGCATGCATCAGGGAATAGCCACTGTTAGCAACTCCAGCGAAACATTTTCCCATGCCTGGCCATGGCTTAGCCCGCTGCCCCAGCTCTGGAAACGCTGGCTTTCCCCTCCCGCCTGGCCAAGCCAAGGGCACACTATGCCTAGCTCTGGACCATCAGCAAGGAGCCCCACGGTAGCCACTCGCTTCTGTCCTCTTCTGCCAGAAACGCTGGCATTGCATGGCTGGAAAAAGTTGCTTTTATTTCCTCTGAGCAGCCACACACACTGTGCCCACAAGGACAGACAGGATCAGTCAGCACGGGAGGAAAACAGGCCCTCACTGACTGTCTCAAAATTGTGTTAGCACGGGACCACCCCAGGACCTTCTCCTTGAGAAGGGAAAGCTTTTAAAGGCTGCCTGGCTCATGGCTTCAAGCATTCCCTTTTGGAGGAGCAGCGAGCGGCTGCCGGTGCACTTGCAGCATTCCCTGTCTCTATAGAAACAGCACACTCAGAGCACAATTCATGAGGTGGTTATTAAAGAAAATTCAGCAATTATAAAACACAGATTGTCCTTAATACTTCTGCCCATCACCCACAGGGGGACCACCACATCCACCACCACAGGGGACCTGTGGCGTTGCAGTGACATTCCCTCCCTCAGGTGATAGCTGGGAAATTGCCCCTGATTTGGGGCACAGGCAATGCTCCCATTGGGGTCTGCATTTAAACCCCAGTAGAGCAGAAATGGGCAGGGCTGGTTAACTGCTAAACTGAGGGTCTTTTACTAAATTAGAGTCACTCTTGTGGAACTGGCAAGCTTTGGTCTGCTGTGCATCACAGCACGCTCCCCAAAATGGATGCCTTGGTTTGAAGAGTGCTGAGGAGCAACCTCTGAGCAAGCAAGGAGAGGAGGCAGGTCCCAGGGGCAGCGCTGGCCAAAGAGCCCTCCAGGGGCCTTGGGAAACAGGGCTTGCAAAATAAACAAGTAACTGCTGAGTGATTACATTAATATTGCTGTAAGACTATCCCCCAGGCTTTATTAGCAGCTCATTAATTGGGGCCTGCCTAAACTAATTAGTTCAAAGAAGCAGCCAGGGGTCAGACTAGATTGAAAAGGGGCGCTACCTAATTTATTCCCTAATGGATTATCCACCCTCTCTTGTGGCTCTGAAAAATTCAAGCAGTTGCTCAGCATCCTCCTCAGTGAGCTGAGTATTACTAATTTAAAGGTACCACTATTTTAATTTTAATAATGTGCTCTTTGTGGGATTGTACCACAGAGCAAAAGCCAAGCTCTAATAACCTGCTCTGGTGGCAGGCAGGTGCTGGGTGCCCTCGTGGTCTTTTCTTCTCTTTTTTAGGGAACTGCTGGTGTTTTGTGGGTTACTCTCTGATGTGGCCCTGGGACAGGCTGGCTCCCTGGGCACTGGCCAGGATCACAGGGGAGAGGCTCTCCCAAAGAGCCATCAGCACGGCCATGCTCTCCTCTGGCACAGGCGTGGATGCCTGATTCCTCCCCTGAAAGCACCTTTTCCACCACCCAAATCCAGAGATAAGGTAAGAAGACAACCTGACTGGAGCATAAACTGATGATTTTGGTAAATTATTCAAACTTCTGTGTTTTGCAGGAGTAGATAGCCATTGCTGAGGATCCATCCATGCACTCCATAGAGGCAATTACTCCGTGGCCTCTGTCACCAATACTGCATTGAGACCAGCCAAATTCAGGTAAACGTGCTGGATGTGGTGTCTCTTACACTGGAAGTGTCTGATGAATGCTGTGTACTTCACCCAACCTGTGTTTCTCCTAGCCCATAAACCTCCCTCACCCCTCTCCCACCAGCCCTTCCGCAAGCTGCTGCTGCCTCTGTCCCCCTCTCTGCACTGCTCACAAATTCATCCCCCTCCCCGGGGCTCTGTGGCAGTGCCAGATCCCCCCCACTCCTGCCAGGGGACTTGTTTGCTGTGCAATTGAAGAAAGCAGATGGCATTTTACCAGGTCAACAAGCACTGGAAGGGCTTTAGTTAAGAAACTAACAGGTTAGACCAAATTGAGGAGCGGCTTCAGTGTGGTAAATTATTTAGGAGTAATAGATTCTCTATTTGGTGGCATATTTACAAACTCGCAGCCTACGCTCATGCTGCTGAGACTAAATAAATGCTGAGGGTAAAATACAGCTTCAGACTTTATGAGCAGGCTGGGGTGTTGCAGGGTACAAGGTAATCCAGGCTCAAGCTTGAAGGGGGTCTTTGATTTCTTATAAGGAATTAAGGTTTTTATTCAGACCCTGGTAGCCAGAGGAAGCTACAGTGATGAGTTACTTCTTTTAAATCCTTTCTGCTGGTGATTTATTTTCTGACAGCACGCAGCTGCCTGTCCTCTCAACCAGCATCTCCTTAGCAAGCTGAGTGCTGACCTTCCGCCTCCACTTCCACCTAAAACTCTCTCAAATCCTCCTAACATGTCAGAATATGTGCTAGGAGAAGGAGCAGGAACTCATTCCTCATCTACAGAGTTTAACGCTCTGGCACATTTGCTGGAGATCTCATGGTGCCGGGGGGATTTATCTGCCAATTACTTCTCAAGAAATAACAAAAGGTCATGCAGTACTTGGCAGATAAGGGCAGAAAGAGGAGAAGAGAACTGGGTTTTAATTGAATCCCAAATATGTTGAACAAAAAATTTCAGAACCATCAATTAGCTGTTGGCCTGGGGCTAAAATTTAATTAAGAGAATAGTGCTTTTGGGACGTCTCTGTCTCTGTCTGGGGGAAAAAAGTATAAAGGGGAACAGTGAAGACTGGAAATGTGATGGGGAGGTGGAAAGAGCCTGCTGGAGGTGCTTCAGAGTTGAGCTGCTACTTGGGTTCCCAGAGATCAAGACTGTCTGTCAAACTGCACATCCCATGCCTGAGAAATGCCTTAGGTCAGGATGCAGGTGGGTTTCCAAGCTCAGACAGTAAATCCTCTTCCCACGTGGCCTCAGGGCAAAGCTGGCTTTCCTGCTGCTCTCTGCACCTGCAGCCACAGGGTGAAGGGCTGGGGATGCGGGACCACCCGTCCCCGAAATGATGCTGCCCGTGCTTGATGCCTCGGGGCGGCACCATCCTCCATAGCCCCACAGCACTGAGGGCAGCTGGGGTCTGCTTTGCTGCCGTGATCTAGTTGCTGTACCAAAGCAAACAGCGCGGGGGGTGTGGAGTCCCAGTCCCGGCTCTTCATCCTCTCCCACCCCACTGTGCTCACAGGGTGTTACCAATTTACTGCACTGCTAAGAAAGGTTAATTTGCTCCTCTCTTCCTTCCTTGCCATCCACCGTCCCCTTACAGGTGTACAGATTAGTTGGCTGGAGTGTGGGGAGGGAAAGAGGAGAGGAGAGGATGTGATGCTGCTCGATGTACGTCTCTGGCTGTCGGGGCTGGCTATGGTGTGTGTGCACCTGCAAGCTCAGGGCCCTGTGCCCCAGGGAGCTGCAAGCCACAGCTGGCTGTGAAGATGAAGAAAATTAATTCCTGTGCTGGCTAGACAGGGTATGGAGTGGCTTAAGGGGAAGAAGCTGTTATGTTTTGAGGAGATAACTCTGATGCGTTGGAAGAAGGACTCATTAGCACAAGAGCCCAGCTTAGCTCTGGGCCATGCAATGATGTTTCTGTTAGCCTCAACCCAGCCCACGTAAGAGCTGACACATCCAAAGATAAGAGTTGACACATCCAAACCGCAGCCCCTGGATTTTGCCACATCCAGGGGACCAGAAGCCACCCCAGGGCTCCCCTTCCTCCTCCTACACCTTCCTTACCTGTGTGTTACTTCAAGGCACCCTGGTCCTTACTGCTCTGGTTTGTCTGCCGATGCTTTTATCAACAGCTTGTTCTGAGCTGCTAAGGAAAAATTTGTTGTAAGGGGCGGGGGAAATCTGTACTAGAGAAAAGATTGTTACAAGCAAATAGTTTCCTTCCCTAGTTTCTTTTGCTAAGTGGAACAATTTTCTCGCATAGTAGCAAAAAAACACTTCCATTTTTTTTCAAGAAGCAAATCCCAAATCACTGTGCAGAACTTCCTTAACAACAATAAAGAGGAACTTTGTGCCTAAATTCCCAATATACACAAAAGAGCACAAAAATGGCATGAACCCTTAAATTCCAAACACACACTATTTCAAATAATTGCAAAAAACAATGTTCTCTTTCCTCATCCTTCAGTTATTTTGGGGGCAAAATAGATAGTTTAATAACTCACAATATAATAATCATACATGCAAAGCCACGCTACACCAAAATGAAATCAATCCTGGACAGTTCCCAACACATCGGTGGGTGGTGAGGTCTTGTTCTGACTCACCTAGGGAAATGATTTCTCATAGACACAGAATGGTTACTTAATGTCTTGTGCTCTTAAAAATATCACAAGGATATTTTCCAAAGTGTATGCAAAATTCTAAGATCATTTAACACTATAGTTTGGTGAAAAATGGTGTTGAAGAGTGAGGCTGAATTGGCTGTTCAAAGAATTTTTTACAGTCACTTGAGGGTTACTGGTGGCTGATGCTTGTTTTTATTTGGCAAGAGCCTTAGCATTTGGCTCGTGTAATCTTCTACATTTTACTCCTAGTGCAGATGATAGTCTCTTGCAAGTCTGGGGCAAGTGTCCTTGGGCTGGTTTCTTGGATGCCTTAGGTTATGAATATCCACTTTGCTCACGAGATGATAGCAGCAATGAGTATTGTTAATGTCTCATAGCCAGTGTGTCACTTATCACAAAACACCTGATGGACTTTCACAAATTATTTTCAGGAAATAAGAGAATTGTTTCACCTGCCATTGAAAGGCAACTGTAGCTGGGACGGAGAGCAATGCTGCTCGACAGTACACAGCTACACCACACCGGGGCTTGCAGGACAAGGCTACAGAATCCAGCTGAAGCAACTAGAGGAATTTGAACAGAAAAGGTAAAATTATCCAAAAGAAGCTTAGACCACAATGATGGCATTATTACTATTACCTTCAGGAACTCTCATTATTAGTTTGTTCATTTTTCTGTAGCAAATCCAACTGGTCTGGACCTTGGGTTTATGTGCTACCAGCACAGCAATACTTCCAGAAGCATGGGGTGGGGTTCATGGTACCCAACTTCAGTTATTCCTAACATAAGAGTCTCCACCTGAGAGAGTCCCTTTACAATCAATGGACAGAAACAGTCACATCTTGGGAGGCATTCATCTCCCCCCGAGGCAGGTGTCTTCCTCGGCGGAGTGTGCTGAGATGAGAGGACCCACTTCCTGGAAGTGCCTAATTGTCCCCATTAACTCTAAAAGGACTCTGGAGGAGCAGCTCACATAGGGTGTCTGTGTTATAGGCATGTAAATTCAGGTAGGTTAATCTCGGCCTATAAGAAAACTGGTCGAGCAGAAAGAAGTTTTTTGGTTTGTTTTTGGGTTTGTTTTTTTTTTTCCTTGAATGCCCTTCTCTTCCTGGATTTCCTTTCAATGCTCTGGCCCAACTCAACAAACAGTTGCACTTGCACAGAACACAGAATGGCGTTGCACTGCTATATTTAACTACAGATTCTTTAAAGATGCTAAACATTGACCTGTGCCTAACACTTCACCAAACAAGAATCAATTAGCATTAAGGAAAAGCAAATCAATTTGCCTCTAAGAATCTGTTTTGTTAAATGCCCTGGAGAGGTATTAATTTAAGCTTGCTGCAGTGCCAAAGCAATTTCTGTTGGCACTTTCCCAACACAGTGCATACAGGTGCATAGCTCCCACTGCCTGCCTTGTTTCAGGGTCCCAGGATTTATTTGGTAGGCTTGTTCTTCTTTGCAGGTGCAGGGAGGCTGTTCAGATCTTCTTGTTTGGTGATGTTGTGATCGGAGCTGTCATGAGAATAGTCCTTCATAACGCTGTAGTACACCGGGGCGCTGTATGGTGTGGGGTTCTCAGCACTCTTCTCTTCGCACTTGTATAACTTCCTAAAGGCAGCCCTGAATTTCTGTGACATGAGGTTGTAGATGATGGGGTTGATGGCACTGTTCAGGTAGATGCACATGCGGCAGAAGAGAAGGAACCAGATGTTCAGGTACGGAGGGTCCATGAAGGAGTTCACCACCACCAGTGTGCGATAAGGCATCCACAGAAGGGCGAAGAGAACCACCACGACAGCCAGCATTTTGGTCACCTTGCCGGTGGGAATACGCAAAAAGAGAAATAGTCAGATGATGCTAAATCTCCAGCAGAGCTTTCCCACCTGGAGAAATGGTGCAGACAGCTAATTCAGTCTACATATTTCTTATATCTCTCTTTAAGTGTTTAAAACAAACCATGGGGCTGTTCCTCTCTGAATCCATCTTGTTCATGAAACAATCTTGCATAAATAAACCCCTTAAATGACAGGTTTTCACCAACCATTGAAGAGCCTTTAAAGCTCTTTAGGGCGAGCATCCACCAGCCTGGAAATGGGCTGGGATAATTATGGGAATTTCTCTACCACAAGGCAAATTTGAAAATGGCACATAACAATAAATCAATGGGTAAACTAACTTGTGCAAAAGTGGGGTCCTAACTTTTGGGGGTGCCATGGGATATATCTCAGCTCCCTGCCTAGGATCTTTTGCTTTCCTATGCCAGCTATGCTGTTCCCAGGGAAAGGTTCCTGGTACAGAGCAGCACTGAGAGCAGAGGAGACTGCTTGGAGTCTTACACAAATTGCTACTTGTGCTGATATGGGAGTTACTTAGCTAATTGGTATGGGTTATTTTAATTTGCAGCACACTAGGGAAGTACTATATTAACATATTAGGAACAAGAAGATATTGAGAATTCAGAATTGAGCAGTAATTGCCCTCAGCTTGACTCAAGCTTGTTTAAGAAAATGGGTTTTTGTATTGGAACTCCAGTGATCCTAATAACTTCGACAGCTCTTTCTGGTAGGTGACAATCATCCTCCAGCAAATACTTACAGAGTACACGTCCCCAAGGAGGAAAGTATGAGTAAACACTGATGCCGCACGCATATTAAGGCACTGGCGTTTCAAATGTCAGAAAGGGAGTTGTGCAATGAATGACTCCAGTTCTTGATATGGGAATAAGCACTTAGATCACGTTCACAGTCTCTCAGCTTTTCTTGGAGTGCTTTTTTTTTACTTAGTTACAAGCAACTATGCCTTCCTGTAATGCTTTGAGTAGAAATTGTGGGTGGTTGGTAGTGGCAACAAAACTTTCCCTACAAGAAAGGGACTATTGTCAAGCTGAGGCCAAAATGGAACTGTTTTGCTGTGTGTGGTTTAATGGGAACGTGAAGACACTTCCCAGAATAAGAACTTGCAGTGATATGGTGAGTGCTGAGGCTGTTGCTGAGACTGCAGCATGTTTGCTGCCACAGTTTGTTGACTTTTGGGAAAGATATGAGAGATTGTACAAGATGTGTCAGTAAAAGGTATCTTCAGAGCTTTTCAATGCCTTTTACAAGGGCTGGCTGGATGCAGAAGGGCAAGAACCATCTCACAAGCTTTTGGTTTCAAGCCACCCTATCTAACATGCAACTGCTAGGGTGATAATCTGGTTTATAGAAATACTCCTGAGCAGATAGGCTGGGAGTGGAGAGCAGCTGCTTGACGCACAGTTGACCATTGTCAAAATCTCTGTGTACCAGCATGGTTGTAGCCGCTGCCTCCTGCTGAGGCTGACAGGGCAATCCAGGCTTGACCATCCCTTGCCAAGGGCAGGAACATCCTGACAGCTGTGGTGAGACCATATTGCTGTGGTCTGCACTGCAAGACCTGGGAGCAGAGAGCTCCCGATACCAGATCAGCCCAGAAAGGCACAGATTTTGCTTCAACACCATATGCCCCATGAGCAGTGCATACGCATGGGACCTGCATTTTCTACGTCTCTATATATCTTTACAGCAAATAGACACGGCAGCAACGGAGCATTCAGCCATACTGCTGCCTTCCACAGATCCGCTCCTCGGGTTTGCAGAGAGAATTGCTTTTGCCATATTTTTGATGCATCTGAGGTTTATTTCCCGAGAACCTGAATGAAGTTGATCTGAACAAAACTGTGCTAGTAGCTGAACCCTACAGCAAAATGCAACCAACTCCTCAGCTTAAGTGATCCTGAGTACAATTTCAGTCAGAATTTAATTCCCCTCTACTACGCAGTTTATTCCTCCTGGGAGATGAGGGCAGGCTCTGTGCTTTTCCATCCTGTGCAGAGACTGAACACGTCCTGGTCCTGCCTGGAAGGGTCCATGTTAAAGGGCTGTCTTGGGAGTAAGGTTGGTGGGATTCTTTCCATCAACTTCAGTGGTTCTAGGCAGCAGGATTACCGCAAAATATGTCCTGGGAAAGTGAAATATCTCACCTCTGCAGGTCCTCACTGAGACACAAACACTCCTCACTCAGCAGTTGTCTCGGTTCCCAAGATGCAAAGTTACCCCCTGCAGGGCTGGGGAGAATAAATCCCTGAGCTTTTATACACTTACTTATACACTACTCTGGCAGGTGTCCCTTCTGGCCGGGAGGTTTCTGTATGGCTGAAATGTCTCCTTTAAAGCTAACAGATTAATACTGCTCATGTGCTTTCTCCTGAGACTGAAACGTCTTTGGCTTTTTGACAGTTGTAACTCTCTGCCTTGTTTTACTGTTCAGGAACCCACCAAGTTTGTGAAGAGTGAACTCTGCACCCGAGTGACAACACCAGGGGGAGCACATCCTAATAAGGCTGAAAAGTAAGCTCATTCCGGTCCTTTCTGAGACCAAAAGAAATGTAGTCTGGAAAAGAACCAGTGATTCATCTGCTTTTTAGCCATGACTGCCCTTGCTTTTTGGCTGGTTGTTATGGAAATGCTGGCGATGCCAGTGAGTGCTCACCCAGCTCCCGCCTGAGCAAGCTCCCAACAACTCCCTCCAGACCATAGAAGACCACAAAATGCTGTCATCCAAAGAGCACTTCCTGCTACATGTCCTACAGCCCTGTGAAAAAGCTGTCTTTGTCCTGGGAGGGGAAACTGGCTGGAAACAGCACCATGAGGATTTATTACCTCTGTCTCAGTAAATGCTTTCAGTGCTCCCCAAGGACACTGCATCCAGATCACAAGCTGGGATGGGCAGCCCTGCCCTGAGCTTGCTGTAAGATTGAAATTTGCCTTTTAAAGCTAACTGTCAGTACAGACCATGTTCTCCTGGGTGTGACTTTAGCAAAGTTGTGTCGACACAGGATGTCTCCTCTGGATGAAACCTAACGGTGTATCCCAAACACACTCTCAAATCTCCATTGTGGGGAAAGAAATCTCCAGCATTGTCTGCATGCATGGCTGGAAGCTGTCTGCGTGCCTTTCTTCACTCTACCTTGCTAAGACAAGTAACTATAGCACACTTGAGGTGCTCTGAACTTACTTCTGATGCACATGTGAAAAATGAACCTAATCAGCCCTGAGGAGAGTTTGGGACATTTATCCCTAACTGGAGTAGTCCTGAATTATGGCCCCAAAAAACCAGCTGCACCCAAAAAAGCCAGAGCTTTGCTGTAGCCTCAAAGCATCCCTCAGGGAAGCACCAGCTCAGGGACAATTTTGCCGACAAGTGTTTTGCAACAACTCTGTTGTACATAGTGTGTGCACACAACAGCTATGGATATGTAGGAGCTATGGATAGAAGCAAGACAAGAGTTTGTAGACAGAAGGGGGTGTTTTACTCAACAGCTGATATTTAGCTGAAAACCACTTTTGAGCACGTAGGCCAGTGTTGTTGCTGGATGGCCAAGGATATCTGCTGTACAGACCCCCTGACTACATCTGGGTCCCTATGCCAAAGCTAAGGGGCAGCTCATCTTCCACCTCCATGGGCCAAGGCCTGTTTAACTGCTAGACTAAACCCACTGTGAGCATCCTTCTCACTCCATACAAGACGACCGGCATTTTGCATCCCCGCACAGCCCTTCCGACCCATCCCCTCTCGCAGCGCTGTGACCAGCCTCTACCCCTATCCTGGAGGCCACAAACGCTTCTCCCCAGCCAGTGTCACCGCTCCTTGTCCAGGCACCATCATCCTGAGCTGCACATCCTTTTTTTAGGAATCCCACTCCCTCTAGTGGTCCTTCTCCGGCAGGTGAAATACGTGCTTGGAGGTGGCTGGTGTTTGTGTCTGCGACCCTTTCTTCTGTAGATGATAAATACAGCAAAACTCATGCCTTGCATTGTCCTGCTCTGGACTTACACGTTTTAGAGGCACCAGTGAGGCAACAGCAGCATTTTCATACTCTGAAAAGCAAGCAGTGCAGCGCTGGGGCTGCGTAGGAGCATACCCACAGCAAAACACCCCTAGCCATCCAGGCTCTTTAGAGTCAAGGGAGAAAAATGGGCACCTCTGGGGTAGCCCCTTTTGGACATCTCTCAGGGGACTCTGGGCACAGGGCCTGGAAGACCCAGTTTCCCAATAAAGAGAGGCCAGAGGACGAGCGCCGACATGGGTGCCTGTACCCTGGTCAGAGGGACCACCTGAGCTACACACACCCAACGCCCATCCTCCTGCCCTGCTCTGCTCTCCCGGCCGACAGATCCTCCAGGAGCCAAACCACTCTCTCACACCACTGGTCTGTGACGGGAATCTGGCAGATGCTTGTGCACCGTCACCCCAACAAACTCAAAGGTGTTTGCAGGGTCCCGCTTTGCTGCATCACTGGGATGCAACCTTCTGTCTGCAGGGTCCTGTGAAGCTCTCACTGCACATGTGAAGCCTGTCGGACAGCAACACTATTGCTGTTTTGGACCAAACTTGCAACCGTGATTTCTAATGGTGTCTTTAGTGGTTTAGTCTACATGGCAATTGTATTTCAAAGAAGCTGCACCCTCACTTCAATCTTCCCTGCTGGTAGCACATGCATCACTTTTGCAGCCTCCTTATCACCCTGTCAGATTAGAGACCACCAGCATTTGCTATTAGAGCAGTTTCCAATGCTGTGTCCTCACTTCTGATGCTCAGGACAAGACCCTTTAACAAGGGCCCCCATGGAAACTCCTGGTGACGTTTTCAAGGGCTGTAAGCACTTCTTAGGAGAGCGTGAGAGGCCGATGGCATTACCTGTCAGGCTGCCCTTTCCTTTCCACCCTGGCCACAGGTGATTAATGAGCAAGGAAACCTGCTTATGAGCTCCTCAGCCAGCATCAGCTATTGCCAAGCAGTGTCCGGTGGTCCGAGTTGAGAACCATCTGTGTTTCTTCTTTCTGCAAGTTTCCTCTGGTTTTGAGGGCAGTGATGCCATGGCTATTGGAAAATCAGAGAGGAGACCTTTCTTCTGGTGAAGATGACACAGGACACCGGTGTCCAGGCTGCTCCCTTTTAGGGCTCGTACCTGTGCATTGCACGAGGGCTTTTTGCCGTTGATTTCCTTGGAGGTGAACCTCGCCTGGAGAAGACTCTGTGCCTCTCTCCTGCCTCTGCTAAAGCCAAGTTGGTGGGGTGTCCCATGGATCCAGCTGCTGGGGGTGCTATGCGGGGGCCATAGCCCAGCCGGACTTTGCCCTGCCCCTTCACATGGGCACATGCACCTCTGTCTCCATTGCCCACATGTCCCACTGTGGGGCCTCACCGGCCACAGGAATGCTCTCCCTTTGCCCTCACTTTTAAGCCCCTTCGCCTATCCAGCATCTCCATCTGCCAGCTCTGCTGGCATGAATGGATTCAGCTACCTTCTTTCTCACATTAAAATCCCTTTCTTAATGATCCACCCATTCCCCAGCACTCAGCCCATGCTTCCCCTCTGCTCTGCCCCCACTGCCCTTCTGGTGTCCTGCGCGCTGCAGCATCTCCCCAAAAATATAATTCCTGTGGCCCTGGCTGCCTCTGCTCAGGGAGACAAATTCCAGGCAGAATCCAGTGATGACCCCTTGGGGTCTCTGGAAGCCTCTTTCCTCCCTGGGTGGTCAGGTTGTTGAATTTTCTCTTATAACTAGATGCAGAATCATGACTCACTGCAGCTTCTGCTCCTCAATCTATTGCACCGCCAGCAAAAACCTCCGGCTGGATTTCAGTGCTAAGGTAGATGCTTTGACAGGATCTGGGTTTGTTATGCTTGAAGCACTCCTGTACGCACTGCCCAAAACTCTCATCAAAATAGCCATGTGGTTTTACTTGGCTTTGGTGCACAGACGATAACTTACTTCTACACCGAGCGTTCCAGCAGATCAACCCCTCACCAATGATTCAAATGGTTAAAGTTGAACTCCCAGATCCTGGTTTTTCCCCCTCTGATTTTTATGGACAGTCATATAAATTTCCCTCTGATTATATATAAAATGAAGCAATGATGTCCTATGCCTTGTCCAACTTGTGAAAGATGTTTATGGAAAAAACTGGACTGCAGCCACCTCTGGGGTGCAGCACTGCATCCATGTCACAGCCACCAACCCGTGTGTCAGCCACCTAGCCCACATGCCACCTGTGGCACAGCCGGGGTTCTTCCTCCATCACTCTCAACACAGCCTGCTTTGAAGAGCTGCTGGTGTGAAATCAGAAGGAAACATTCAACAAAACAGCTGGAAGCCCGGGGAAACTGCTTTACAGTTTAAAAACTCAGTGCCATCTTTATTCCTAATAATGCCAGCTCTGTGATGTCAGGCCAGCCAGGGGAAGTCTTTCCATGCTAAGATATTTCAGGAGGTAATGATGGTCTCAGGAAAACTCCTGGTATAACAGAAAAGAGAGCACAAGATGTTTCCAGGAGCTGGAGCGCCCGTCATCCAGCCCCATCTAACTAACTAATGGCCTCAGCCACTCATCCTAATGATGCTGGAGCACGCTGTGAGCAGCGCAGGCACTCCACGGCACAGCACTGTTGGGGGGAGCGGCACAGACCCTACAGTGGCTACTCTGGAAGGAGAGGTCCATTGACCTGTACCCTTAGGTACTGCCTTGTAGTATCTAGAGACCTCGCTGCCGAACACCCTGCCCGAGGCTCCCGCAGCAGCCAATGACCCCGGGAGAGCAGGCAAGTACTTTTGCAGAAGCCAGGACTTGTTTTAAACCTTTCTATGTTGGAGCAAAAGGGAGAAAAAGCTGAACTGGAAAGACTTAGAAGTTCATGAAGAAATACACATTCTCTGGGCTGTTCGCTTCCCCTCCATGACTCTGAATCGTCTCTCCTGGGGAATGGAGGTTCCTGTGCAAGCCAGGGAATGAGATACGGCGTCAGAAACATGAGGACTTTAGGACAGGCTGAAGCCTATTTCAGGCTGTCTGGAAATCACAACAGAACTGGTGATTTCAGTGATTTAAGTCAGATTCCCAGATTCAGCCCTTTCCTTTAAAACAGCCCATTTCTCTGCCTCTGCGAAGTTTGAAACTGCAATGGGATGGTCTCCTGCAAATGGCCAGCTAGGAGGCAACAGAGTCCCATGTCCAGACGCTGACCCATCCAAGGAGATGGATCAAGAAACAGTAATTGTCCATGTGGACAGAGAAGGAGGAGGAACGAGGGCAGGAGGTGGGAGGAGAAGGAGCTGGGGAGCGAGCAGGCAGCTGAATGACAGAGGAGTCACTGAGAGGCAAACACACCACTGTGACACCAAGGCACCTTCCCCAGCTGCAAGGACCGGGGGGCTGCAGCCAGGGCTGGGCTCACAGGGCAGGGGGTCATGCCAGCTCTCCCCTCCCTGTGCTCCCCTAAATCTGAGGTCACCTGCCCAGGACCCTGCCTGGGAGGCGAGTCCTGCTGGCAGTGTGACCCAGCACTCTCCTCCTTGGGGAAGCAATCAGTAATTAATTATCCAGCAAACACCCCTGCACTCCTGCCTCTCCCAAGTGATGCTGAAGCCCTGTCCTGCTCCACCGAGCTCAGCCAAAGCAGGGGGGAGCCCATCTGTGCTGCCAGACCTCAGCTGGGCTTGGGGGGACCCTTCGTGCAGCAAACCAACTCCCCCAGCTCCCCCTACAATGGGAAGCAAGATATTGGGGCACCCCATCCCCTGCCAGAATGCCCCTCAAAGCACTGAGCCCCTGACAGTGCTGCCTGCAGCCCAGGGTGCCCCAGCCCAGCGGGGAGCCCCTACCTGCTTGCGGGACCTCAGGGCCCCCTTGTTGCCCCGGCAGGAGAGCTTGAGGGAGCCGCCCTGGTGCGTGGAGCCCAGGCAGGAGTGCTGCGGGGTGGTGGGCAGGGGGCTCATGAAGAGGATGCGGGCAATGAGGCCGTAGAGGACGGTTGCCAGCCCCAACGGGATGACGTAGAAGACAGCAAAATCCAAGAAGTAAATGGGCATGTAAAGACTTCTGGAGACCCGGTAGCCACAGCTGACCTGTGCTCCATCCGAGAAGGTGACCTGGGTCGTGTCCACCAGGAAGAACCACATGAGGCAATAGAGGGAAGTGAAGAGCCACAGTGAGGAGATGATGCGCTTGGCGCGGGACACGGTGCACAGGAGCTGCGCTTTGATGGCATGGCAGATCGCGATGTAACGCTCCACCGTGAAGGCGGTGATGGACCAGGCGGAGATGTTGATGCCCAAGTACTGCAAATAGGTGATGCAGAGGCAGCCGGCGTAGCCATACACCCAAGAAGCCACCACTTCCGAGATGTTGGGCAGCCCGGCCGCCAGCAGCACGATGAGGTCGGCCACCGCCAGGCTCACCAGGTAGCAGTTGGTGGGGGTCACCATGTGCTTGGTGCGCAGCACCACCAGCACCACCATCGCGTTGCCCGCGATGCCCACCCCGCAGATGAGCAGCACCAGCAGGATGGTGACCACCTGCAGCTCCAGGGGCTGCCGGGGCATCCTGCCCAGGGTCTGGTTGCCGCTGCCACCCAGCGCGGCTCCCGGGCTGGCCGAGCCGTTCTCCATCGCCCCCCAAAGCCTTCCCCGGCGGAGCTCCGC
>WAAD01021476.1:131232-184105 GCA_013389945.1 Fregata magnificens | reverse complement strand
AAGGAGCCCAGGCGGGGGATGGCGGTGACAGGTTGGAGACCCCGGAGGCGGAGAGGTGCAAGGGCTGAGACCACCCCAGCAACGAGTGGGTCCATTCTGGGACCCGGGACTGTGGGTGCCTTGGGCTGCCCCCCAGGCAAGGAGAGCTGAGGATGAAGAGTCCTTCCTTCCTCCTCCTCAGGAGGATGGGACCAGGGTGGTGCCACGGAGAACCATGGCCTTTCCTGTTTCCCGTGGGCTGGGGCAGAGGACCCCTTCTCTGGTGGTCATTAAACACGAGGTAGCAACTTCCTCATGTTGTCTTTCCTACAGCCACCCCGTCCCAAACAAGCACATTGGTGTCACTCCTTTGGGGGAAGATTTACACAGTCCTGGGCTGGGAGATCCCATATCTCCCTGACCATCAGGCTGGGATAGCTGGTATCTCTCCGATGATCAAGCTGGGAGATCCAGTATCTCCTTGGCGGTCAGCAGTGGCCAGAATTTGCTGCCAGCTCCGTGCTTGCTCCTGACATATCCACAGTCTGTCAGAAAATGCATTTTCAATTTGAAAGAGCAATTGTGTTTGCAAAGATAAGTGCAAAGGGTCCCCTAACCTGTGGAGTGGAGGAAAGGACAAGGGGAAAGCTCACTTTTTTATTAGATTTGATTTCAGTTAGGCAGAGGTGTGCTATTAATCCCAGACAGTGAGGCGCATATCCAAAATGTGAAGGATCATCCTGATGCCAGGTGATTCAAGTCCAGAGTTTCACAGGCAAATTTCTAAGTCTGGGCTCTACAAACCTGGGTGGACAAAATGTCTTTTGCCTCAGCCCAGGGAGCAGCAGCCTGTCCCCAGGCTCTGCCTTGCTGTGGCAAATAGTATTTTCCCCTTTTCTCTGGGAAACCTTATGCCTCCATTTGGCTCCACAGAGGACAATCCCTGTAGTTTTTCACTCCCTCCTGTGACATTTCATTCACCTTTGGCTCAGTTATAAAGGACAAATATTCTCTTCTCTTTCGCTTTGCTTTCCTTAGGGCTCCGCGGACAGCCTGCACCAGGGCCTGCCCATGCCCCAGCCAGCCCCACACCTCTGCCCTACAGCTCCGGGCTGGGGAGGTATGGCAGGTCCCATC
The DNA here is from genome assembly GCA_013389945.1 of Fregata magnificens. Lineage (NCBI taxonomy): Eukaryota > Metazoa > Chordata > Aves > Suliformes > Fregatidae > Fregata > Fregata magnificens. The sequence goes on along the minus strand of WAAD01021476.1, from coordinate 182,989 downwards.
CCTGCCCTTGGAGATCTCCCCAGGCTGCACTTGCTCTAACTTTCCCCCTTCTTTTAAATAGATGCACTTTAAAATCCCCCTAGAAGTTACATCTGCTTAAAGATACTATTCAGGCTGTATTCACCTACTGAGTTGGCAGTCACCTCTTCAGGAGCCAGGCAATGTGCCCTTTAGTCATCCCGACAACCCAAATTCCCTGTCTTCTCTGTCTGCGTCATCCTGCCGCCTCTCACCAGGAGCCTGCCACCTGAGCCCTCGCACTCACAGACGTTCCAGCACGCGTTACAGAAATACCCATCACCTACCTTCGCGTAAGGACCAGTCTGACGGCATCCATCACGCGCCATTTTGCGAGGCTCAGGGAGCTGTCAGGCAAAAGGCACTACTACAATTATCCATAATAATGAGCATCGCTGTCCTCTGGTAAGAACACAGCCTGGTTATTACGAGTGCAGCATCCTGGTTGCTTTATCTTGTATCATTAGCAGAGCTGCGATACATTATCCCTCTCTGAAGTTGCCCCCCGGTCCCACTGTCGCTCCCATCTGCCTTGGCCCTTCTCCAAGCTGAATAACTACCCTATTTCTGCATATTGCTCACTGTGGCTGGCACACAGTTATTTCAACAGATGTGAATCTGTCAGTGCCGGCAGCTCCCTGTGCTGTGCTGGCCGTGATGGATACTGCTGGGAAACACCCAGGTCTGAGGATCGTGGCGGTCAGAAACCAGCCTCTGTTACTGCATGGCACTTGAAGTTAGTTGTGAAGCAGCACATAACAGGAGATAAATGAGTAATGGTAAGATTGAATCTTATTACACATGTTTGTGGGAAGGAGGGGGAGTGTGGGCATGTGTATTTTCTCACATAATTCAAGGGTTTGCATACTCCGCTGCTCTGGAGTGACTCTAACAATACAGATAGGCTTCCAGCGGTTCGTCAGGCTGCTGCTGTATCGTAGCAATGCTGGGGGGTCCTCCGGATGCAGACTGTGGCAGAAACAGCTGAGGCCTCAGAAATACAATCATTACTGCCTGCTTTTCATGAGTTTATGGGAAACAATATTTATTTCAATGGGGGGAAAGGGGGTATCTTTCCCCAAATATCTGCCCTTCCTCTCCTATTCCCCTCCCTCCTTCCTCTTTACAGAGGATTTGGGATTCTCTGTCCTGTAAGTCCCATCCTCCAACAAGCAGATGGACTGGCTGGGAGCTGGAGGTGTTCACAGCATCTCCCCAAGGGAGAAGACCCCCCGTCCCCATACCTTGGCCGAAGCTGCCCTGCTCTGCAGGAGCGCAGTGTGACACTCCTGTGTGGCTGCATGCCCAACAGGGCACTCTGCTTCCAAGCACAATTTCACCGCAGTAAAAGCTCCCACAGGTTTTCAGAAATACACCAAAAGAGGTACAGAGAAATGCCTCCCAAGCACCAAAAAATGAGTCCTCGTATCTAATAAATCTAATAATAAATTCAGCTCTGAGGGGATGGGCACTTGCGGGACAGCCACATCCTTGGGTCTCTCTGCTTTTTGTCGGGATTTGAGAACTTTCAGTTCCTTGAGATCTCTCAGCTGAGCAGGAGCAGAGCTGAAAATGAGACCCTGCTTGCAACTTAGTCCTCTGCTTAAACCACAAGATGACGTTTCCCCTTTCCTCACCTTTATTCAATGCATCGAGGCACTAGACGTGGCATTCAGCGGCATCATGTGGCCGTGCAGCCCCGCGGAGCCCGGAATCTGATACCTGTCGATTAACAATTCTGCTAAAAGCCCTTTGCTGCCAGTTGCACCAAGCAGCGGAGCAGCTGTTCCAGATGGGCAAAAACCTTATTCCTGGCATATCCCTGACTCCAAAACACAGGTGGGCAAGCTGCCGGCATGGTGGCACTGCGCGTGGGAGGGGAGAAGGCACAAACCTTGCGTAAGCATCCTGAGGGAGAACATGGGGTTCATCTGCTTCCTCAAACCCATTCCAGGAATTGGCTTTGTGGGATCAGGAAACAAAAATAAAACAAACTCTCACAGAGACCGGAGAAAGTTTTTGTTTTGGTTCAGACCTGGAACATTGTGTAGGATTGTTGCAGATAATTATTTCCCTTGATGCTTTGCTTTGTGGCACTGACAATTCAGTAGTTATTAGCACAGCGATAACAACAGCATTAAATCACCCGGCTGAAGCAGCTCCTCCTGCCCAAGTCCCTGAGCTAATCTGTGTGTTCATTGGAAGGCTGGGGCTGAGGGGGGCTCTCTACCTGCAATGCACACACCTGGGTGAGATCTCCTACACACTGTCAAAGTGGTCAGGTTTACTGATTTTACTGATTAACATTTCCCATTATAGGTTCCTTCAATAGCGATAACGTTCAGGACGTGACTGAGGTATGTATTTAAGATGGGGCCAACCAGCTGAGAGTAAAGGTTTCTCAAGCTAACTTTTTTGGCACTTATATAAAATATTTTCTCAAATCCAAATATTTTGGTCTCCAAAGACATTCTTTTAACTAACATTTCATGTTAGGTTCTTTTAACATACTTCTGTGTTTCCTTCTCCACTAGCATTGCCTTGAGCTGCCGTCCCCCATGAATACCTGCCATCACCCACTGCCTGAAATGTCACTAGGGAGAGGTCTTAATTTTTCCTGGAGTTCCCGAATGGGAATGGTCGTGTCCATAGGTGCTGGCTGTGGCGGGGCACTTTCTGGGAAGGGATGGCTGTGTGGCTGGGTTAGCGGCACTGTGCCCGGGCTGGGTGTTTGGGAAGTTCAGCACCAGCTTCTGTATCTCCCCACACTCCTCAGGCAGCTTATCCCTCTCACTCAGCCTCGCCAGGCAGCTCATTTAGTCCTATGAACAGAAAAGACCTCTGAGGCGCAGCATATTTAATAAACAACACTGGGAGAAAGCAATCCTCTTACCCAAATCTGTGATAAACACCTCTCCATTCTCTGGTGCTTCATAACCTACAAATATTAAACCCATAAAACTTCTGCTGTTAGAGCTGAGGCATAGAGGCCGCATCCGCATGGTGCTGGTGAATGTGAAGAAGCTGAATCACAGAAGCTACAAGTGGTTTTGGGGGCCTGGGTTACAGGATTTTGGGCCCTGGGGAACTGCCAAATTTTGAATTGTGAGCAATCATGGGGAAGTGATTCCCACCTCTGCACCCCTGCAGCTCAGCATGGAGTGGGCAGGAAGGTGCTCAGCGGCTTGGCAGAGCAGCCTGAGGGCTGACAAGTGCTGTTAAAGATGGGGTATAAGTCAGTCTGTTAAAAGCAGCAGTTATTGCTCACTCAGAAAGACAAAGGAGGGAGAAGTTCTGTCAAAATTGCCTTCACCTGTTCCAGAGTTACAGCCTAGAAGCAACTAGCTTTGGGGCTTTATGGGTTAATGCCCTCGGAGATCAAACCCAAGCAGAGGCAGCTGTCAAGGAATTAAAAAGATGCAAAATCGACCTGGGTATGTGCTACATGCACATAAAAGTGAACTAGCTGGTGGTTTTCTAATGATTCCTGCGAGCAGGGAAGCATCCCTGGAGGGATGCAGCTCCTGGAAAGCCCCACAGAGACCAGCTCATGGACCTGGGCTGCATCACATCTATGCCAATGATGTGGAAGGGAACAGCATATGGTCCTTCTGGAAAACCTTGTAGATGAAAAGATGACTGAGGGAACTGAAAAAGATTAAGAGGAAGGCAGTGTTACAGTTTTCTGTGGATGAAAACCAATTCAGGCTTGAATACAACAAAGAATATCTTTAGGTTCTCAGATCCAGGAATGGGGCAGGCAGCATCTCCCACAGGCGCAGCGGGTGCCTGATGGATGGACGGGAAAACCTGCCTGGTGGTGCCAGGCTTAAGGATCTCCGACCACTTATTGTAGCACCAAGCTCAGGGCAACGCTGTCATGGGGAAATGATGTTTCCCCAGCCCCGAATGAGGACAGGATGGTTTGTTATTTCCAGGCTCAGCGAGCACAGGCAGCTCTGTGGGTTGTCTCAGGCTCCTCTCTTCCCTGCCTGGCCAGCACAGAGTTGCCACCTGGCTTTTGAGTAGTTTTCTCTCTGATTTGTATAATCTCTTCTAAAGATATTTTGTGAAATCTATGATAAACCATCTTGGAAATGCCTTTGAGGCACAGAGGAACTTGGTGATTTTTCTTCACCTAATAAGTATAATTTGAGCTTTTAAAGAAAGCAAAGTGAGGCCACTTTCACAAACTGGGGAAAAAAAATCCCTTCCCCCCTCCCCTTCCCTGCTGTGTTCAGAGCCTGAGTCCTCAAGGAAAAAGCCGCTCACTGCACAGAGATAAGCAAACAGATGAAAACAGATATTGCAAGCTCTGGTGTAAAAACCTGAACTTCTGAAGCAGGGAGCTGCTGTCGGAGTAAATTGTCCCACTGGTGGCACAGGTGATGGGGAGCAGGCTTCAGGAGGTGCCAACAGCACTAGGCTTTACCCCACTGAAGAATAAAAAGGCAAGAATTTTTAATACAATAATAGGTGATATTTGCTCATCTTTCCCCAGAAATTTACCACCACATAGTCATTGCAAAACCAGATTCATTCCCTGGTGAAGGAAGGAGGTAGCCTGCTACCCCTCGGAGCAGCGACTGCGTTGCCTTCTCTCGGCCAGCATTGCGCAGTTGGCTTTTAATCAAAATATTGCACAGAGGGACTAATGCAGCAGTTGTTTGCTGATGCAGGAGAGCATGGGGAGGTCAGCTTTAGGTTGCAGGAGTAAATTTTTAATAACAAAGGAGGAATTAGGCTGCTCTTCTTTGGAGCTGTAAGCAAGTGTGATGGATGTTGCCTCCCTGTGCTGCAGGCTCAGTCCCCCACGTTCATCAGCTGCCTTGTACAGCCAGGGGCATCCCAAATTAAGTCATTGCTTCTGAGTACACCTTATTTGTGAACTGTCCTTTTTAATATTTTAATAAGTAAATCCTTCAGACTCTCTTCCAAGTAGCTCCTGGAAGGTCTGAGCTCTTCAATATGCAGCCTGAATAGTAAAAAAAATCACTCCGCAGTAATATGCTTTGGACTGATATGATAAGTGCAATGAACCAAACTGCTGGGGATTTATGCAGTCCTGCAGAGAATAATGGCATGGGAAAGGATGCTTTGTGCAGCTCTCAGGGTGCCACTTTCCCCCCACTCTTAAACCCCCATTGCTGCAGGCGTTTGGCTTGAGTGAAGCCAAGCAAGCGTGGCACGGTGTGTCTTTACAAAGCCTGTGAAAACAAACTTTGTCATCCTGCATGCCAAGGGATTCCCTGGCCTGCCCTGCATCACCAGCAGCACGGGCTCCGGGCTGGCTGCAGGTGCCTGGAGGCGATTCAGCTGTGGGAGAAGAAGCCCAAAGTGCCGCTTCCCCTCCTGCCGAGCCCAGCACCCGTGGCATCACCTGCAGACCCTGTGGGCCCTCCAGGGCTCGAGGCATCGCCCACAGCATTGAGTCGGGGTTCACAACTCTTGCTGCCACCAGTATGCATTGCTGGCAGCTCCAGTGTGCCCAATCCACCACAAATTCTGCCTAGAAGAGCAAAAAGCCAGAGGAGCAGGTGTAGGCGTTGGCTTTCAGGGCAGCACAACAAAGGGGAAGCCTCAAGAGTCCTAGTTTTTCCCAGATATCCCACTTAGTTGGGAAACCGATGGCTGTAAGAGGAAACTGTGGTTTGGGTAATCAAAGATGAGCCTTTGCCAAAACCAGCAAGGCTTGAAGCCACGCTGAGTGTGAAAAATGACACATCTTCCAATGTGCCTTTTGGGCACTGGCTGCACCACATCCAACCTGAATCACCCACCCCAGTGCTCATTCCAAGGACAACTCGTGGGGTGGGATACACCTGGGGCAGGGAGAGAAACAGGCAGTTCCCAAAAACAGTAATCAGGGTGGATGAGGTGCTGGAGGGGCATCCTGGGGGGATAATAGCAGTGATAACACTGAGGGGAGACAAAAGCGCTGCATGCAATATTATGAAAGAAGAAAACCCTGGCAGAATAATTAGGCTGTAATTACAGGTTATTTCATATTCTGTGACATCTAAATGTCAACCCCATAACGCTGTAACAACAAGCACTTGATACAGCTGCACCGTGCTGCACGCCTGATGAGCGCAGCCCCAAGAGAGGCGCAGCAGCCTTTAGCTCTGCTTCCGCTCCCCTTCCACCCAGCATGCAGAGCCACGATGTGCATCAGCAGACACGAGGCCGCCCTCGCTTGGTGTCCAAGTCCAGGGGGTCACGGCATGACCCAGGGGTCACAGCGAGTAGTGTGTCCTTCGCCTTTTCCAGCAGAAATGCCGGGGCAATGACAGTACATCCGACACTGGGGATGGTAAAATGCTCTGAGTCCTTAGTCAGCGCTGATGCAAACGTCCAGGAACCCACTTGAACTGGTGTCCATAAAGTTCTCCATCACTGAACTCCATCACTGAACTCCATCACTGTGCCCTACCTAACTCTCTAGGGCATGAAAGTGCAGAAAAATGTCTGGCTGAAGCTCACCTCTCTGGTCCTGCTGTCACAGAGGCTCCCCCCAAACAAATGTCTCTAATCCACCCACCTTTACGTCTCGGTGCTGCACGGATCATGCCTTACCCACTAATTCTGCCAATATGGTTAGTCCCAAAGCACAGCAGGTGAAATTACAGCACCTCCTGCTGCCAGGGAGCCTCCTCCACCCAATTAGTGGTTTCAAAGAGTTTCAGCTGATGGTGGGGTTTGATCATTTTTCAATTTTTCCTGTGGGCACTGCTCATCGCAGTGTCCAGCCAGAGGAAAAAGCCCTCCCTGCTCTGAGATGAATTTGTTTTAATGCCAGAGAAAGCTCCTTCCTCCTGTCAGCCCTGTCGGGAGCACTGTGCTCCCCTCCTGCGGAACCCAGGACCGCACGTGCAACGTCAGCTGCTCCTGAGAGAGCAAAATCCACGCTGGTTTTAGGCACCTTTTTTTTAGGATAGGGCTAGGCGGGACCAAAGTTCCCCCTACCCCCCCCCACCGGCCTAACTGGGGTTGTAAACTTGGCATTGACGATGCCCTGGTAGTGCGGAGCACAAAGCATTGGGCACATGGAGCAATTTTTTCTCTCCCCTGGTAAAAGGAAAAGGTGACTCAGCCCAGCCCAGCCGAGCCCTCAGCTATGACCTGCTCCTTCCTGTAATTTGCAGAGTTCCTGCTTTATTGTCTGAACAGCCACAGCATATTTCCAACTAATGCAAGAGGAAGCTTTTAGCCTTTGAACTTGGCCATTTTAGTTTCTCAACCTACTTCAAAGGAAAATTTCCTATCCAAGCCATGGATCACTCCTGACTGGTCACACTGCTGTGATTTTTTTTTAAATCTCTTGGGAAATAAATTCACAGAATTGGCTTCTTTCCCTTCTCAGGCATGAAAGCATCTCCCCAGCTATTTCCAGGTAGGATGAGGGATTACAGAAGGTTCGACTAGAACAGCATATAAATAAGAAATGAGTGGAAATGTGGTACTTTTTTCCACCTTATGTTTGCATGTTGAAAACATCTCTTCTGGTGATTTTATTTCCTCCGTTGCTCATCTGCAAAGAAACCCGGAACTCCTTCTGCCCCAGTCCTTGGGAAGGGCTGCGAAATGATGGAGGCAAACCTCTGGCTAACTCGATTTCCTCAGCATTGCCTCAGCGTGCCATGACATCTCATGTCCCCCGCGAACCACTGGAGTTGCTGGCTGAAATGACACATCTCAGGGTTTCTCTGAGTGCCCGAAGAGTGAGCTGGTGGTCAGATCTCCCATCACCTTTGGGAATCAGTGATGTGCACAGAATCCTGGAAATCAGAGGGCTGAGAAAGGTGCCTGGAGGATGGGCTTCTGTATCAACATCCCAGCTTTTAGCAGTCTTCTGGGATAACCAGCGTTGCTTCTTCCTCATTTCTACTCCTTTTCTTGTAGGCTGAAGGCCTGTTACAACTAATGTGGAAATTTTCCTGTTGCAAAATATGAGGCATTGAGTTCAGAGTGAAACCCTGACACAATCTGCATTCGAAAGAGCCAGGACTAGGGAAAGTCTCCCTATGAATTGCAAATCTCTCCCCTTCTCTCTGCAGCTGTCTCACATCTCCAACTCATTTTGAAACTTTTGGTTCCTCCTTGGAAAAAACATTGGTCTCTAAGAGAATTTGCTCAAAAGAACAAGAACCAGCTGTGGTGCCAGCTCCCGGTTTGCATCATGTCTCCTCGCAGTTGCCTCAAGATAATTGTCTGGTATCATGTTAGGAGTGATGGGATGCCTGGTCATCAGCTACTGGTCCTGATAGTCCTGGATCGCATCTGTCATCCCAGTGTAGATGCCAGACACCACAGGCATGCAGTGATCCTGGTGGGTTTATGAATTTGTGCTTTTGGCCCCAAGTCAGGAAACAGTCATTTTTCACGAGTACCGGGCGCTGGTTCAGGATAATGTGGTGCTGACATCTCTTTGCTGCTTCAGATCAGCCTCTGGCAACCTTTGCACTTAGATAGTGGTTTGTTTATCACCTCTTACCTCTGAAGATAATCTTGTCTCTTTTCTCTACCTCTTGTTTTGGCACCAGCATCTCACAGCCCAGCCAGGGCTGGAGTAGGCTGTCCTTGCGGGAAAGGCACTGAAAATCCCTGTCTGAAAGAGGCTTTCCCCCTCACCAACTGTCTTCAAGGCTTTGAAGAATTTCCTCAACTCTCCCACCCTTGTCTAAAAGGTAAATGCCTTGGGCAGGAGCTGCCCTTGCTGGGTGGCCATGCAGTGCTTGTCACGGTGGAGCTGCCTTCAGATGGGGCTTCTCATGCACAAAGCGCTGCCTGTGCAGGGCATACCTTGATGAAGTCTTGAGCTTCCCCATCTCAGCAGTAGTCAGAGATGCAGACTCACACAGAGCATCGTTATTGAGTCACTGCTGGGAGCTTTTGCATATTTCTGTGGAACTTGCAGGTGGGATGAACCATTCAGGACCGTCGCCCACTGGGCACCAGTGGTGCTGGCAGCACCCTGTGGGTGCGCGGTGCCAGCTGGCCCTGTGCCACCAGCCTTACTGAAATGAGCAGCTCTGGTGACACGGAATGCAATTTTCTGTGGTCAGCCACAGCATCAGCTTCTGCAAAGCAAGAGATTTCAGCAGTCAAATCAAAGAAAGAGAAGATGTGGAGGCCCCATCCCTAGAAACATTCAAGGTCAGGTTGGAGGGGGCTCTGAGCAACCTGATCTGGTTAAAGATGTTCCTGCTCACTGCGGGGGGGTTGGACTAGACAACCTCTAAAGGTCCCTTCCAACCCAAAGCATTCTATGATTCTATGATTCTGTGAAGATCTTCCCTTCTAGAAGGCTTCACATCAGCATTTTTTTGCTTTCCTTCACTGAAGTCATGCTTCATTTGACACTTTTGACCATCACCAGCACCTCACACCCTGGGAGGAGGCTTCCCGCAGAGAGGGGTGCTCCATGTGTTTGCTGATGCCTCCTTCGGTACGGTGCATGGCACTGTGAGCAAGGCATGCGTCCAGGGCAGAGTTTTGATTTGCTTTTATTTATGTTCATTAATATTTCCTTTTCTAAAGTTTGGTGTATATAATTGTTGCTTCTTCATTGTAATTTCAGTGCAAATACTACAGATAGGACAAATGCAATAAAAATGGAATTTGCTTAAAAATCAGGAGATACTTCTGGAGAGAGGTTTTTGTTTGGTTAGTTGCTCTGGTGGATGCAGATTTGTGGCTATGGATGAGATCTTTCCTACAGCACTGTCTTAGCTGGATAGTTTACATTTGCTCCTCAGTATATTAAGGCCATGCATTCTTGCCTGCCAGACAGCCATAAGCAGGAACTTAGCATATATTTTATCTATGAAAAATCCACAAAAATACCCCACAAAACCCCAAGGGAATCAGGGGCTTCAGGGTAGATCCTGTCCCATGTGTGAGGGTCTTTCTGTCCCCTGGGCTTATTGCACTGGTGGAGGAAAGAGTAATCCATGTGGCTTGCTTTCTTGTAATTAACACTTTTCTCTAGGTAATTAAGAAGTCTCAAAGCTCAACAAGTGCAAGGAGGAAAACAGACAAACAAACAGCCCTGCCTGATCCACTCCTGTGTGCCCTGCCAAACACAGCTCCGCAGGCAGCATGTGGTGGTAACTCCTGGGAAAAATGGCCTCAGGGCGACCGGGTGGGGGAACTGACTCCCCACAGGGTCACCTCCATGCGAAGGCCAAAATAAAGGACGTTGTCCCCAGCAACGAGCCCTACTCCGACGGGAGCTCCAGGGAGAGCTGCCAGTTGCAGTTGCAAGTCGCCTCTCTTGCCCAGCCCTCCAGAAACCCCTCTGGTTCCCATGTCCTCGATGGGTTACTGCAGCATCCAGCTCTGTAACAGCAAGCAACAGGGAAGGGCAACTGCAGACACAGTGGGCTGCTCTGGTTCCCCCAAAATCAATGGCAACATTTCCACTGGGGGCAGCTGAAGGAGATTTGAGTTACAATGACAAGCCACTGACAGCAGGGTCAGGGCTGGCATCAGCAAAGCTGTGGGGTAGCATTGGCACTAATGAGCAACAGCAAGGAAGTTTGGTACCCACCACCAAATGCTCCCCAGCCCGCCCAGAGCACCCCAGCCCTGCCTCTGCCTCATTGCACACAAACATCTGACCCTGAACTTTCAACATCACGAATTGCCAAAACTAGAAGCCAGATGTGATGAAATCCTTCCCTGCAGAAAGCAGTTAGAGACAGTAAATAAGCCACTGTGCTAGCGTAGGAGCAGCATTGCCCAGCAGGGATTTTCCCCATGGAGGAGATGGACAGGCAGGACCTGCCCCGTGGGCTCCAGGCGCAGTGCCGGGAGCTCACACCTGGAAGCAACACAGGGCAAAGCCTTGCTCCCTGCTTCCTTCTGCCTGTGAGATGGGAGGGTGGTGCTGAGCAAAAATGAAGGCAACGAGAGCCACGATGAGCAGAAGTGAGGGTGGGAGTATGGAGGGGCTCTGAGGGATGAAAATCCCTTAGCAAATAATGAGGCTTGTAAATTAGTCCTACTTAATAAAAATATGTGACTAAATTAACTTTGCCTGCTGGTTAAATCTGTTCAGTATTTCTCTGTTGCACCATTAAGCAAACTCTGGCAAGGCAGCTTACCTCTCGAGCACATAATATGGCACTATCTATAATGGGTAACATTTTCCATTTTGTCATGCCTTTATCTTGCTGAGGAACAACACCTCACAGGAGAGCAAAGCAATTTCCAGCAGCTCTGCCTCCCGCCAGCCCCCCCGCCCAGGGAAAGCATTGCAGCCCAATTCGGCACCAGGGACAACGTGCCTGATGTGCTGCACAAGCTGTTCCTGATGAAGCAGGGACTGTCAGAGCATCCTCCGCTCCTCAGGGCCTCCCTTCCCATTTCTGTTCCTGGGGTCCTGCTGACACTCCCAGGGAGGTGAAAAACAAAGTTACTGCAGGGACTAAGCTCCATCCAGCCATGCTGGCAGGTCCCTTCTGCTCACTGCACGCAGGCTGCCCCAGGTCTTGCCTCTGCCACACTCTTCTTCAGGTTTAACTCCATACCTGTGGTTTCCCCATGACTCTCCTTGCTGGTCCTGCAGGCTGGAAACCACCCAGAGCTCTTCTTCCCTGAGTGTCCCACTCAAGTGTCATGTTTGCCACAGTTTCCTGGGTTTAGTTTCTCACAGGAAAATCTGGGCTTTGGGTTAAGTGGCATAATGGCAAAGAGCCAGCTTTCAACATCCCCTTTCTCCTCAAAACACATTCATCACTTAACTATGTATGATATATATCTATATTTGATGACATCAACTCAAGCAACAATACTCTTGTGTTAACACCTTTTCATAAGCATTGATTTCTCAGCGATATTTAAGTATATCAGCCTTCAGCATACACACGTTTTAGCATCAGTAAAACTTCACCTCTAAAATAACTGTAATGGGTATCAAAGTGACTTTTTCCTTCCTATATTTAAAAAAAACCTTCTGACACTGAGAAGACACTTCACAGCACAGTGTAACACTTCACAACATTTATTACCCTCCTTTCTAAGTAATAAACCTCAGCACCAGTATGATAAAAGCCAGTTTTTCAGCTACTGCCCAACCCTCACCTCCTCACCAGCACTTCACAAGGTGTTCACTTTCCAAACCCAAATTCTTCCCTTACTCATTTCTACATGGCTATTAAAGCAAAAAAACCTGTGTGAGGGCCATGAGGTTGAGGAGACGGATGGCACATGGGGCGTGATCCATTGCCTCCTAGGGCAGATGTCCAAACGAGGGCAGGAGAATTGATCCCTAGATGCAGGCAGGCAACAGGGACTCTGCTGCCCATGGTTCCCTGTCAATGAAACTGCTGGAACTGGTGTGATACCCACCAAAGAACTTTATAAAAATCTCGTCCTTAGTCTCTTCTGCAAAATGGAAATGGGAGCACATCTCTGCTTCATGAAGGGTTTATGAAGGCTGCAACTCTGGAGGCAGAGTGGCAATACCTCACACTGATTATTATCCTTTCAAGCAGATGTAATTATGCTAATCAAGGCTTGTCTGATGCTGAATTTTACAATCTAGAAGTGCAAAGTTCCCAGGATTAGTCTTTAGTGGTTAAAATTTAGCTGGAGCTGAAGAAGATGCTAGAGAAGATGGGAAGAACAACTCTGGGATCAGTTTTTCCTAATAAACATGATTTTTGAGGTTGAAAAGCAGTGTTTCAGGAGCTGCTTCTCACGCTGCCCAGCTGCCCTGGCTGGGAGCTGGGCAGCGCCTGTCCGAAGGATGCAATGGGACACTCAGGGTGGCACTTAGTCCTCTTAGTCCATCTCTGTGGTCTCACCCACTCCAAACCTCCATCTGAACCTGGAGGGCCCATCTCTGTGGTCTCACCCACTCTGAACCTCCATCTGAACCTGGAGGGCCCATCTCTAAAGCAAAGCCAGTCCCATGCTGGTCACCAGCGCTTCACCATTTCAGCCTCCTCTCCCCATGCTCCAATCTCCTCTGAAGATCTCCCTCGGAAGGCAAGGAGAGGAACTGGACATTGCTTGGGGGGGGTCCCCAAATGCTGCTGGCCATAAAAAAAAAATTCTTAAAGATTAATGGGCATCTCTTGCCAAAAAGATGACTCTTCGCAAGGAAAAACTTTTTTTAAAGGTGTGCTTGTTGGAAGGCAACATGCTGCTGGGATGGTTTGCTGGCTGAAGGGGCTCCTCTGTTCTCCTCCCAGCTATTTTAAACCCTGGCTCCAGATAATTTTGGCTACTTAATGGGCGCGTGGAAATGTTTTAGCTTTCCCCAAAAAGAACAACACAGACCATTTTCTACAGAAACCTCACGAAAAAGCCCCCTAGTTGCTGTAGAGGCAGAAAGGTTCTTGGATTAATCATCAGAACAGCAGGGAATTAAGAAACCTGGGGAGGTGAATGCGCCAGGGTTTTGATAGATAGATGCTTAAAAAAAAAAATCCAGACCTACTTTGTTTCAAGTACCTCAGAAGCTGAGAGAATTTGGTGCATCTGGCTGCAGCTGCCACTTCACGTCTATAATTTAATCTCATTGAGGTGCATTATGTCAAATAATTACCTTAATGAAGACTCTAACGGGAAAGGGAGGAAAATAATAGAGATACTTTGAGGAAACGAAGCTGCAAAGTTGCTTTGTTTTTAACCTGGCACTGATTTATCTCCCCCTCCTCTGGCTCTTGCCCTTACAGAGGTGTCTGATCTGCCCCTCTTTCAAAAAAAACATGTTTCAGATGCTCCCTCAGTGATTGATTTTTGCATCTTGGATACAATATCAATATGTTTCTGAGTTTGAAACAACCCAACACATAAAACCAGCTCTCGGTTCAAGCAAGTCCAGCCCTCCAAGCCCTGCTACTTCCCTGTTCCCTGCAGAGCGCTCACTCAAATGTCAAGTTTCTGTCTACCGCTTTTGAAGTCCTCCAGGATGTTGGCCTAAATTAGAATCATAGAATCATTTAGGTTGGAGAAGACCTTTAAGATCATCAACTCCAACTGTTAACCTAACACTGCCAAGTCCACCACTAAACCATGTCCCTAAGTGCCACATCTACACATCTTTTAAATATCTCCAGGGATGGTGACTCAACCACTTCCCTGGGCAGCCTGTTCCAGTGCTTAATAACCCTTTCCATGAAGAAATTTTTCCTAATATCCAGTCTAAACCTCCCCTGGTGCAACTTGAGGCCATTTCCTCTCGTCCCATCACTTGTTACTTGGGAAAAGAGACTGACACCCAAATTGGCCTTTATTGGCTGATCTCATCCTCTTTTGAGGTCCTTCAGCTATATTATTTATATTTTATTTTGAAGAACCATTGTGATGTGATTTCATAAAGTCCTCATGTGCCGATTTCTACCACCACCCATGCCCAGGATGTGCATTTCATGGTCATATTGGTCTTGAATTTATTTCAGTGGGCTGAAATGACACTTTCTTAGGTGAATGAACTATCTTCTAAAGGCTAATATTTATCCAGTCTACCCAGGTTTCTGTACATGAAACCAGAAAGAAAAACTCCCTGAAAATTAAATTAATCAACTCAAATGAGTTTTCTTTCTTGCTGCCTGAAGGGATAACTTGAGAAAGAAAGGAAGCATGTACTTCCAGCATGAATGTGGTGGGGGAGGTAAAAGAGGTCTTCCCCCACCCTGACTCCCACGTATTTCCCAGTTAGCCTTGCCTAATGCTGCAGATATCCTCCAAGTCATATGAGCTATCTCCCACCATTCCTGGAACAGTTGACTCCAGACCTTCTAAGGTCTAAAAAGTAGAGTAAAAAAGTAAATTGAGCCCATTTTTCTCAAATTAATGCAAAATGTGACATTTCACCTTGGGGTTTTTTCTGGCAAATATTTTTCCCCAAACTCCAAACACTTCTCTGACTCTGGAAGATTAAATGCATAATCCCATTGCAGAAGCCTGTGCCTGGCCACTGCCACAGGTCTCAGGCATCCCCTGCATTTCCAAAAGTACCCCTAGTTTCTCACGCAGTTTTTTTCCTCCTTGTGCTTCCTGGACAGCTTCTTGTAGAGGTAAAGTGCTCGCTTCTCCTCCCAGCTCTCAAAGAAGGAGGCTGCAATTTTTCTGCACAGGCGGTGTGCATAGGTTTCCAGGAATACCATGGCGTAGAGGATGCAGAAGACCAGCCCCACAACGAGCATCACAGAGGGGTTGGGAGGTGTCGGGGGGCTGATCCTGCAATGGGCAGAGCTGAAAATCAGATAATGGTGGTAGCTTCTTTCAAAGTCCTGAAGTGGTAATTCTTCGTAAGGAAGCTGTAAAACTTTCAAAAGAAAGGGCAGGATCCCTATTTTAGCCTGAAATAAAGAGAGTTAAAAGTTAAATGGGATATGAACAAAACAAAATCAATTGGTTACTACAAAACCATCAGCATGGGGGCGTGTAATCACTGTTACAGCTTGTTTGGGTGCATTAAGAGAAGGACATTGAAGTGCATACACACTTCAGGCTGAGTGAGAATAACAGCATGATGTGTAGGCGCTGAGTACTTGGCACAGTGAGACCCAGTCTTATCTGTCATCTTTATCTGCTGCTACAGAGATCCTAACACTTATTCACTGTGTGAGATTTTCAATGAAAGACATAATACAGACAGCAGTATTAGTGGCTGCATATTTGAATATTAGAGGTTTTTTCTAAGCCCTGATTATTTTACTGTAAATCCATCATAAGCAGGTATCTGCGCTAAGGGCTGGGGAGGGAGGCAGGCTGCATGGTAGAAGAGGAAAGCTAAAAAATTAAACCAGAACTAGTCCAGATAAAGGATATTAAAATAGATAGAAACTGGGGAGGCTTGTGAAAAGGATTGCACAGGAGGACAACAAAGCCAGTGAGCAGGGCTTTCTCCTTAAAGAATGGCCAGTGCAATAAGGTGAGGAGACATCCTCACAGCTGAGATGTGTATTCATCTGCTTCCCCCTTCTTCCTGTGCTTGCACCCACTCTGTGGCGGGGGGACAGTGCTGCAGGGACACCCGTTCCTCCACCCCACCTAGGGAAGGGACCTGGAGATACGGGGACGTCTGACTGCCACATGCTAGCAGCGTCTTTGCAGCGTGAGGCACTATTAACTCCTCTCCTCGCTCCCAAGGGGCTGTGATTTGGAGCGGGCATATGCTGCTATTTGATGCACTGGAAGGAGCAACTGAGGTTGTGCCTCTACCTCCTCCCCCTCAAGCCTGTTGTGTTGCTTGTCCAGCTGGCTGCTGGGGAGGGAAGTAAGGATCGTGTAAATAAGCCTACAAAGACTGCAAATCCCACTGCCACCTCCTATGATGTGATACACAGCAGAGTCCCCGCACAGGGAAGGAAAGGGGACCCCAGCACTTACACTGTATTTGATGCTGAGAGCAACAGGCACCATGGAGAACTGAGCTGCCTTTCTCACTGCAGTGTCTGCCACACTGAATGCAACGTGGTCCATTGCCACAACCACCAGCATCAGCATCAGGGCCACAGTGAGGAGCATGGCTTGCACGAGGCACAGCATCACTTCTTCCCGGGACAACTTCAAGCCTGTTGGTCGAATGAGGTTTTTGGATGAGTCCACCAGCAGATGAGCTGCTTTTCTGTCCACAGCTAAACGCTCCAGCTTCTTGGTGATGTAAAAATTGTCAAAGCGGAGGTTGGTGAGATAATTTTTCAAATACCAGGTGGACTCAAAACAGAGATAGAGCATGGAGAAGCCAGCAACCAGCTTGTTGCCTACTCGTACAGAGTCTTTGACCAGTACCTCAACAGCCAAAAAGTCCCTCCCAATTTTCTCACCAGCAAGGTGCATTTGTTGGTAAATCAAGGAGCTGTTCTTAAGCAATGAAAACTGAAAATGTCCATTCATAGGCCTATAAATATCAATGGAATGGACGGTTTCTTGGATTGCATCCCCAAATTCCCAGGAAGCTGTCTCTAGCAGAGCAGTTGAGTTCAAAAGACTCTCAGAGGAATTCTTGCAGATACACTTAATAACCTGCAGTATGGTTTTAATGTTGCTTATGATGTTGGGTGTTATGTTAACCACTACTATCATGATGCAGGTTGACAAGAGAAGCTTCCGGCCTTGTTTGGTACCTAATGTAGGCATGATCATACTGAAGACACAACGGGCAGGATGCACCAAGAAAAGGCTCAGGAGCAGGAGAAGACTGAAGGAGATGGCCATTGCAATGGAGAGATGCCAGGAGTACTCCAGGGAAGCAAACATCCAGTTGTAAAAGAGGCCTCCCATCACCACTGTAATGCAGGAACACTGCAGAAACAAGGTCCACAGCTCTCTGCCATTTGCTGGGACAGGCTTGGAGTAAACAGCCCATAGGTCTGCTGCGGTCCTGCACACCTTTGGGAACAGAAAGTCTTCACAGTAGACACAGGCTCTCATCCTGTACAAAGAACAAGTACCTGTGTGTTAGCAGAGGAAGTACAGAGAGGTGCTAATTAGCGGGCTTTCTCGAGATGATCACTCATGGGTCTTTATAATGTCCTTCTCTGAGTGCCTCCACTCTTCTCTACCTCTCTGCTAACCTGAGTAGCTGGGACTGAGATCTGCCCTGGAAGCATGCAGGACAGGGAAGTTCAAGGCATTTCCTGAAAGATCAGATGCCAAGTACAATGCAACTGCTCCTCCTCTAATGCAAGCACAGAAAAGCATTGTATTATTCTATAAAAATCACAATAAAGTCATTCAGAGGGGTCAATTCCTTAGCAGTGGCTAACAATTGCTTCAGTGGCTATTTAGAGGACGCTGGAGGGAGAAAGAGGAGACTCCTGGCTGCTGTGGAAATCATTAGACCAGCTCTGTCATTACAAGGTGTTCAAAGGATAAGAGGCAGTTGAGTGGGAGTTTCTGATCTCCCTGCCTCTTAAGAGGAGACCAAACAGGAATCTTTTCATTTCCGGTTTAAGAGTGACAAATACAGAACTGATTAGAGAAAAGAGTTTCACACTGAAGCTCCAGTGCCAGAGGAAATCTCCAACAATAAGAATTTGGCCACTGTAGACAAAATGAAATGTCCCATAAAGCTATTTAAATGTCTAATGAAAAGAAACATTTGGGAAGGAATATCATTTCTCAGGCCTCACACCTGGAGTGACTCTCCAGAGACCAGAAAACCTGGTGGGGAGAAGCAGCAATTCCCCAGGATTAAACCCAGCCAGGCAATCCCCATCTCCCCCCACCCAACAGCAGCCTCAGTCATCCTTTGATGGAGAATTTTGACTAGCAAAGGAGGTTTTTCAGTGGAAGAAGGCCATTCGACAGCTATCAAGACAGAGGGAAGGAGAGGGATTAAAGCAGACACTACATACCCAGTGGCAGAGAGGTGCCCCAGTCTTGCTTGAAAACTCTCCATGCTCCTGTGCCTTATTGCTCTCAGAGAGGATCCTGGGTGCAGCTGATGTGAGATGCAAGAAGGGAAATCAACCCAGCTGGCACCAGAGAGCCAGGACTCAAAAAAAAAGAAAAGACATTTTAAGGCAATTCAGATCAGCAACGCTGGCAATTCCTGAAGTGAGTGGGCAAACCTGGTGTGTGAAGCCCGGGGAATAACCCCACTACAGGACAGAAACGGGATGCACAGCACCGCTTGGGCTTTACACTTCTTCTGACCTTACTGTTGTTGCAGAGAAGGCTTAATTTCATGACACATAGCTGAAAAAAAATGAGTCAGTGACATATGGACTGACAAAGATGGAACAAGCATCACGTGGAACATGGGGTGTCACCATCCCTTGTGGGGAAATTGGCTGTCTCATCCCAGCTGACTTCTCCTCCCACTGCCCACCAGCGAGCAGGAAGATTAGGACTTCTCTCAGAGACAAGGTGAGCTTTTCCTCTTTCAGACATCAGTCATGGCACAGAGGGCATGGTAGGATCCAGCAAACCATGTGCTAATAATTGTTTATCTTTTCTGGCAGGCTGCTGCTCCCCGCTGAAACCACGAGCTCGTGTGCAGGGTATACAAACCACTTAAAGGCTCATCTCGTAGTCCTAGCAGAGGAAGATGAAGCTTCAAAGTTGAGTCTTTCCCAATTCCCTATAGCCAGCAAATCCACTGCAAAGAAAGCCCCGCCACAGGCAGGATTCCCAAAGCACTGAGGAGCTCCCAGACGTGCGAGACAGGACATGTGGTCCCCATGGGACCGACTCACCTGACCCCTGGGATGTGCAGGGCACAGAGCTCCAGCCACCAAACCCACTCACCAGGAGACAAGGACCAGCCCGTGGTGTTTGCTCCACAGTTATGTTTCCAAAGAAGAGGATTCCCCCTCCTCCGATCAGCTGGCACACAGGAAACGTGTACCACCACTGCCTACCCCCTTGCACTGAGCTCATGATTTACGGGAGCCTTCCCTGGCACCCACCAAACCTGCCCCTTTGCCAGACACTTTCACACTAAGCCACCACTTGTGGGCAAAGGCAAAACAGCTCACCCAGCTGCCGTTGAGCCCACTCCTTACGGGGACCTGCTGTCCCGTGCTGAGCCGAGCCAAGCCCTCCCGCTGGGAGGGAACCGCTGGGCCCCCGGGATGTTCTCATGCTCCCCTGGGCGGGAGAGGGCAAAGGGCTGGAGGTCAGCCCTGTCCCGCCTGCCCCTGGGGACGGAGCACGTGGGGATCTGCTCTCCGGCGAGCGGTGGGAGAGCAGCACCTTCCCCAGGGGACATGACCGGACCCCACGGCAGCGGCAGCTGTTGGAGGACAAGCAATCATGAGCACAAGTGGGCAGAGCAAACCTCTGCCTGCTTCCTCAGCCCTTCCGGCAGGTACCAGACAAGGTCCTTTCTGCCCTTGCAGTTCCACTCAACAACTCTGCTTTATTGCTAGAGTTTTTCTTTTTCCCAGGAGCAAAGGTTTCCTCCTGGTGCCCTGGAGCACAGCCACCAAATGAGAAACTCTGGCTCCAGCCGGGAAGAGGCACCAGCCAGGCATGCGTGAAAGAAAGTGCCATTTGTTTGGAGCATCCATAGCAATTGCTTGCACAGGCCATGAATTAGGTCTTGAATTCAATTTGCAGACTATAAAGGACCACCCCAAAAGGCCCATAGCTGTATTCTGCAAAACTCATCAGGTTCTCCTTAGTCACTATTCTGAGATTAAACTTCTTTCTCTCTGTATTTCTGAGCTAAATGATTTCATCAGCCCTGGGACCACATCCAGGCTAAGCAGATAGCTTTCTGGGCAGCAAAAAAAAATGCTAGCAATAAAGAACAAAAAACCCCCTTAGGTCCACCACATAGTGATGAGTGTTTTCCGAGCCTGCTGCATTGCCTGGCAAAGGGGAGCTGAAGTCTGTGGGGGAGCTGTGCTTGAACAGGAGTTCCAGGCAGCACCAGGAAGTGTTTGTATGCAAAGTCAAACCTAGATTTTCCTCCGGCTCAACTCAAAATTGATTTCTGCAGGCTGGACTAGCCTAAATCTAGCATATCTTCTATGGTATACGCCGAACTCATAACCTCTAAATGAGCTAGAACCATCAATGCCTGACTTTCCCCAGGACACAATGAACAAGCTTGCTTTGCCAAAAAAAAAAAATCTATTAGAAGAGTGTGTGTTTATACAGATACACGAAGAACCGTGGGCGAAGGCTGGGGAGCAGGACACAGGCGGGACCGTGCATCTCAGCGAAGCAACTGTGACATCTTGCGGTCAGATTCTGCTAAAGTACCTCAAGGTCTGTGTTCATTTCAGCTCAGAAACTAAAGTCTGTGGGTAGGAGAGTTTTAAGGAAAACTGAGGAAGTGAAGGAGGAATGGGAGGCTGGCGAGCCAGTGATGGGGATGCGTACGCTGTGTCCCCTTGGGATGCTCCGAGGTGCCTTTTCCCACCTTGTGCCACTGGGGATCTTGTGGCCCAGCTCCCAGGCGGTATAAAGGGGCTTTGCTTTCTTGACAAGATCCAGCCTCTGTAGAGCTTAAGCTCTAAAATGTTCTAACATCCCTGATTTAGACTTTTTAGCACTGCAGTAGGAGACAAAGAAGAGACCCACATCCCTGGAACTAGCTTGCTGTAACTATAGGAAGACAACAGAGGGTTTCATTTGTATCGTAGCCAGAAAGCATAGCCTGGTTTCGCTCTGATTAGGGATGGTGACTGAGCTTGTGCCCACCAGGACAGAGATTTTAAATCCGTTTCTGCTTTGCAGACTGCAGTGCTCACAGAGTGGGTCTCAGGGCAGGCCGAACAAGAGCCTCTTGCCAAGACACTTGCAAGTTCAACCTGTAGTGAGAGGGTAACCCCATGGTGGTGACAATGGTGGGCGGGGGTGCAATGTAAAGGAGCAGCTGTATCACAGGTAGAGCGTGGGGTACACGAACTCTACAGCTTAAGAAAATGACGGGGTAAAGAAGATGAATGGAGGGCTAAAAATAGGATGATTTAAGGCTGAAGATATTTCTCCACAGCAATATCATCAGCACCTGTTGATCACATTATTCTGCCATTCAAGAAATGGAGGGTGTGGGAACAATTAGCCCATTAGTGGTGATTCTTTGCTTGTTAAAATCACATGCAAATGACCAACTTATGGTGATACAGAGGCAGGTCTTGTCTTCTTAGGTTTCTACTATAGAAATATAGAAAAATCCCAGCAATATCCTTTCAGTGACTGATGAGGGATAAATGTGATAAGGGAACCAAGGCTATTCAACCTGCAATAGCTGAATTTCCCCTATCGTGCCAGGCTTTCATTTGTTTCAGGAATCTTTCTCTCCTGAATTTCCAGCATTGCTGCCGGTGCAAATCAGCTGAGCACAGCCCCAGAGTCACTCACCGCTGTAAAGACCCATATAGCAGCTCTTTTGTGTGAACAGTTCGTATGCTTTTGGGACAAAAGATACTACAAAATCCTTTCCTACTGTAAATAAACCAGAGTGATTTTTCCTCCAAGTGTCTCAGGAAAACATGTGGATGTTGGTCCAGGATTGGATGGGGAACATCAAAGGAATAAAGCAGAGATATTCTGGATGTTGAATTTCAATGCGTGAGTGGCATTTCCTGTTAATTAAAATTCACAGGCAGGCTGCTAATGTGAATGGCTTTTGTGATCATTGTTGGATTTTTACATTCCTAGAGAAACGGTGCATAGGCGGGCAAAGTTCCTTTAAAATAACACAGTCGAAGTTATAGAAGGTTAGTACAGCACTTGAAATGCCCTTTCCTGGGAATTTTCATATCTCTGCTCACATCACAGACCCTTCAATAATAATGGGGTTGAGTTACCTTTAAAAGCTGCTTCTGGCAAATTTTAGTACTAGCAGCAGCAAATGGAATCAGAAATTATTCATGCAGGCCAGTTCACCCTTCAACTCCAGAAATACTAAATCTTTAAATCCCTGTTTTAAAAAAAAAAAAATTAAAAATCAAGCATGCCAGACTAGTCCTGCTCTCACAGGTGCCTGGATATGAAAAAGCAGAATTAGGTAATGCTGTCATCCACACGCCTTAAACGAGATCCTCTGGGGAGCCCTGGGAAACACAGAGGCTGCTGATAGGGCTGGCAGAAGGCAGGTTTTTGACTAAAGTAGAGGTTTAGGATCCAGGTGGTCCTCGCACCATTCCCAGGCCTGCCAAGGCCCCGTTGTGACCTTGGGTAAGGCACTGGTCCCCTCTCTGCTTCAGTTTCCCATGTCAGCACAGAGATAATAAACCTTCCCTGGCTGTATTTGTGAAATACCTTCTGATCTCTGGACAGACAGTGCCACAGACATGCCAGGATGCTGGAGTGATTTTTGGAGACTTCTATCTATCAAACTTTGTGGCCTTAGTTCTGCTTTCATCCCCAACTAAAACCGTCCTCTCGGATTCAACTAGGATGCACCAAGCCAGAGCTGAGACCGTAAATAAACCTGTGACCCCTACGTCTGCAATGGAGCTGGGCTGGATGTTATCCTTTGAGCCTCAAAATTAGATGATCCAAAGGCCCTCGCTGCCTGTCCTCCAGGCTGCAGGGACAGAGGCAGCTCTGTTCCAGTGACCAACTCCGATCCGCTGCAGCAGCAGCTCTAGCTGCGGCAGAGCAGTGGGACAGCAGGGCCCCTTCCTGCGGCGCCCGGCCATGCGGGGCACAGCCCGTTCCCTGGCCCTGGGACGGCCATGCTGCACCGTTCACAGGACAACCAGCTGGGAAAGAGAACTGCAGGGAGCAGTTTTCCCTTCGCCATTCAGCCCATCTTTGCTAAGGCATGATGAGGAGCATCCATGCAGAATGACGGTGCCCAAACCCAGCGCACAGCTGGCATGGAGCTGCCCCGGGAAAGTGGGACAGTGATACCGGGTATCCCCAGCAAAGGCGGCTGCCCTGAGACGCTGGGCTAGGAGCCTTCCCAGTCTTGTTGCTCCTCTGCTTAACAGGGCTCCATTTCAATTCAGACTGGGAGGGACACCTCACTGCTCCTCCTGGGGAACCACCGGCCAAATCAGGGGGTGAAGCTAGGGGAGGGGGAGCCTGGGGCTTTGCTTTTTTCCTCTCAATCTACAGAGCAAACAGGACAATGTGACGTGCTAACAAATGTGCTTTATTGTACATTTTCCACAATCGTTAAGGGTTTTGTTGAACTTAAGGGTTTTGTTGAACATTAAGTATTTTTTTTAACTTGACTGATCAAAGTTCCACATTCAACTGGTTTTGGTGGTTTCAGTTCAACCCCCAGGAGTCCCCACCTACCACGCGACCCCAGGGTAATCTGCCGCAGCAGCAGTTGTGGCTGGTGAGCATCGCCCAGCTCTCCCACCTGGCCCCGGGGTTTATCAGCAGCACAGGAGCAGGGGGGATGCGCTGGATTCCCTACCCCAGGCCAGTCCGCCTTGCCAGCTCCACCAGTTTACATCATCAGAGAAACCTGTCCCAGCACAGGGATCCAGTCACCCACCTTCTCTAAACCAAGAATCATACCCTTCATCTTTCAATCTATCTATTTCAATGACTGATCTTTTAAATTAAAGATTTTAGATTCTTACAGAATAAAAAAAAATCAGATAAAATGGTGATTAAAATCACAGTCAATTTGCAATGCTTTCATTGAAAGTACCCACGCAATCTGATTTAAAAAGATGTTAAGAATCAAAGCCTATTTTTCAGAAATATCAATAATATTCCAACACGACTTGTCCACTGACCTGTGACTCAGCGGGTCACTCATGAGTGAGTCAATCTCACAAACCTAAGGCTGGCCACACTCACCAACGGTGGAACACCACCGATGTCCAAAGTTACGTCAGAAATTAATTTGGTCCCAAACCCCCATCTGTGTACTCAGTGCAAAGAACCAGGCAGCAATTACTGTCCCAGGTTTTCAAAACACTGAATATATTTGGAAACAAACTGTTGCCTTCCTGTTTCCAAAGCTTGGAGTAATGCACCGAGTCCTACTGACACGTCTCCTGAATCATCCCTTCATGCACAAACCAGAAGAAATAGTCTTCATCCTCCATGAGAGAATTACTCATGAGATGCTAATGAGACCCCATCCTTCACATCCTGCTAGAAGCACCCGGCCATGCCGCCTTCCCCCCGGTCAGATTCTGATACACTCACTCACCTTGGGGTGCACATAAATAATCCAGTTGCCTCCACCCTGTTCCCAGGGCTACTCTCCAAAACGAGGTAGGGTATCAGAAGCTAGAGCAGCAAAGCTCACTAGCTTTCATGGGGGAAGAGGCATCTACCCAAAGATGCTCAACGCTTACAGGGTTGTCCAGTTAACAACCACCTACAACAGATGGGCTCTGGGAGAGTGATTGGTACCTGTGGAAGGTGGGGAAAGATCTTCAGAGAAAATAACAAATGGATGTTGTGTCACTGAGCAGTATTTCTAAAAATAAAATTAAACCAGAGGGTCCCATACAGTGTGAGCAGCCACGTGGCTTTCCTCCTGTGCACACTGACGATTCCAGTGCCCAAGTCCTAAGTGAGTGAGTCCTTCCCCAGGGGTGGCTTTGTTCATATTTTATTTAGTGCACTTAAAGTGACATTTTCTACAGCTGTCAAGAGTGAGGTGGCATTTTCTGCATGGATGTTGGCCCATGCAGGGAAGGTCCCCAGCTGGAAGATGCTCTTGGCCCATGTGTTCATAGCCAAGCTAAGAAGCAGAACTCCCATAAGATTCATGAGCAACCCAGTTCTTGCCTACGGAAAAAATACAAAGACAACTGTTGAGTTTAGGCTGGACATCTACAGCGTGTGAAGCATGAAGCTATTTGAATATAAACATTATAAAAATGGAAGGCTTAATTGCCGTCAATATTAGCAACATCTTAAGTGGGCTTTCTTAAGCCACAAAGGCCATTCTGCAGATGCTTACCAAGCTTTGATCCATCAAAAACATTAACATCTGTTTAGCCTCAGGAATGCAAGCAGGAACTGGGACTGAGCCTAATTTTACTCATAAGCTTTATTTCTCTGCACTGGGGAACTTTTCCTGCACCCAGAAACCTATGAAAGCTGAGCTGCTGACACTGGCAGGAACAGGAGCAGGGTCTGGGAGATGCTGAGCACATTCAAGACCAGCTTTGTCACCATTTGGAGCTACAGTGGCTCCAGATTTCACAGGGCCAGACTTTATACAGGCCTTTCCGCATACCTGTGCCTTCAAACACTGCTGAGAACAGTACTAGACTTCTGTCTTTTCCCTTTAGTACACGTTGAACTAGTAACACTCCTGAAAATTCTTTTTTTAAACACTCAGACTGATTGTTTTCAGCATTTTCTGTATCTAAAAGAACTTACCATATCCTTGACCATCAAGTGTCCAGAAGAAAATGCAATTGAGTTAGGAGGTGTTGAGACTGGCAGCATGAACGCATAAGAGCATCCTATAGTTCCTGGTATCATTAAATAGAGGGGATTTACTTTCAGACGAATGGCCTTGGAAAACAGAAAGGAACAGAAATTGCACTGTGGGGATTCGGAGTCATAGGCAGATATATCAAAGAATGCAAATAGCTAGTGCACTGTGCAGAGCCCTATCTCACACTCTGTGATAAATAATCACATATCTCGCCAACAACATCTGAAGGGTTATTATCCTTCAGGGTCCATGTTACACTACAGGCACTTGCTTTGTTGCTCCCAAGGATTTCAAAGTGCCTGAAGCCCAGGAGCAGCAGAACCATACGGTGCCTGTCCCAGCACAGACACAACACAAACCTGCCCATCCAAGAGCTGGGGAGCAGAGAAGCAGCTGGTCTTGCCATGGGACTACCTTACCAGCTCTGCCAGGACGGGCAGAAAGATGATAATAGTGGCTGTGTTGCTGGCAAACTCCGTGAATAAGGCAATGACAATCGTGATGAGGATGACAGCCACGGGTGGTGGTACGCCCTCCAAGGGATGCAGACGGCCTCCTATCCAGACAGACAAACCAGACTCCTGTAGAAGGGGAGAGCAAACAAGCTGGAGAGCAGAGCTCCTGCATCCCTGCACATGAACTGATCTTTTCCTAGAATAACCTTCACCGATCCACACAAGCACCTGCGTGCAGTGTCCTCAGGGTATTTAGCAGCGAGCAGTTTGAAAAGAGTTGCAAGATCTTTTAACCTCCTTAGTCATCTGCTGTGCATTGCTGTCTCTAGGAGTTGAGGAACATGTCCTTCAAGTGTTGTGACCCCGCAGATGCAAATTTCCCAGAGCCAAATGAGAACCCCAAGTGACACCCTGATAAAACCCGACTCCGTTGGGCAGGATGACTGCAACGCGGCAGCTGCAGCAGGCCTCACCTCACAGCCCTTCGCCATGGCAAAGCCTCCTCCGAGCAGCAAGATGATGTTCCAGGGCACCGTCTCTTGGGCCTTCCTCCAAGTCAGCAAGGGCTGCGTCTCAGTGTTTGGTGCTAGATGAAAACCCCCGTGTCAAACACCCACCCAAAGAGGACCACATCAGTCATCATCTGACAGGATGACATCATGAGCCTGACATCAGTGCTGAAGCTCACTAACCATGAGTTGCTGATGGTTAAAATATGGAGTCTCTTGAGCTAGACAATTAAAAGATCATTTAACTTAATATCAGATCTTAAAAAAAGGAAAAGAAAAGAAATTCTAGCACTTAAAAGTTTTCTTTGAGGCTTCCTTGAGGGAACATTTAATATCAGGTTAATTTTCTCTCTGTAACAGATATAAACATTGTCCTCAACAGATGGGAGTCCGTGGAAGGAGGAAATTTTCTACCGTTTGAATTATGAAGATGTTATTAATTTTCCACTTGCCATTCAACAGCCGTTGAGTTTTATAGCAAAGAGCTCATCTCCCCTAAAGGCCATCTCTTAATACATGATGAAGTGAGCTCTGTCATATGGAAGGATGCACTAATGGCACTGTAATTTTCTGTTGAACAAGGGCACACATATTTTACCCAGAGGAGGCCTGATTAAACATCTTCCTGCGTACGGACAACACAACAAATGTGCATGACTCAGAGCTGCCGGTATTTTGTTCCCATAGACCCCACGCGGTGCTGCACCATCCATGAAGGGCCTTCATCAGCTGCATCTCTACATTAACATCATCTCTTATTCCAAGTAGCTTATGAATTAAAATTTGTATCTCATTGCTACTCATGAGGACAGACCCAAGTTCTCAAAAGACTCCTGGTACCAAAACCTGCTGGAGAGTTTGGGCTTTAGGAGTTTAAATTCTAAATCATACTGGGAACTGAGGAAGGGCCCCTATTTTTGAGTATGGACAACTCGCCCAGCTCTGCCCTCTCAGAGGTTCATGCTTCCCCCTGAGGGACAGGAGCTGTTTGGGAGTCAGGAACCAAACCTCTATTTCACAATCATCAGGTCTGCTACGGTAAATCACCACCGATTTCAGTTCGCTTCAACCCACCATAGCATCATCTCTGACAGCTACATGAGCAACTGAGTCATTCCTGCAATCAGCAGCAGGGCAGTGACTGCTAAACCTCTTTTGGCACTTCAGAAAAAAAGCTTCTGTATGATCAAATTGCACCTTCAAACCACGCTGCTCCAGACTGCCAGCGCAGCTGCTGTGGGCTGGTGGAGGTCCAAGGTGGGACAGTCTTGGCTCTTGCTCCGTGCCTGCCCTGCCAGAGCATAGGCAAGAGCAGAGTCCCTGCCCAGAGGGGTCTCCTACTCACCTTTCAAGTCAACCCACCACTTGAAGGAAGGTTTTTGCGAAGGGAAGAAGAACAGTATAATCACAATGGTGATTCCTGTAACCGCATCTGAGATAAACCTGTCCAAAGGCAGCAGAAACACTGGTAAGAAGAAAAAGCCTGTAGAATTACAAAGTTTATGAGAACAGGGATTTACCAAAGAAGATTACAAGTTTCCATTAGGTTTGAACAACGTTCGTTGTTCACAATTCTTTTCTTTTTAATTCCCTGTTGAGCTACATTTCTAAGATGGGCTTTGAATGCCCTAGAAAAACTGCCCTGCAACTGTAAAAAACAAGATCTAATCCCCACCACACTGATGCTCTGGCTGTTCTGATTGTGGAGTCCTGGTCAGTCCATAAGGGGTTGTGAGAACAAGTTTCCCCAGCTCGTTGCACGAAGGAAGAGAGGCAGAGCCCAGACCATCTTATTTACATGGGCTCTTTGCAAAATGCTCAGGTTCTAAGGTGAAAGGCAGGCTCCATCCAATAAAGAGCTTAAGCATGTTTTTTGATTGTAAGGAGCTGTTAACTGATGAGGGACAAGACCATAACTACTTTGTTGCATTAAGGAATCATTTATTAAGCTAGGGCTTTATTAAAAAAATGTCTCTCCTGTTAAGAAATAACAACATCCTCTCTGAGCTTTAGCATTCCCCAACTGCTATATCTGTTTGTCTTCCCAAGGTATGGATGTCACAGGGGAGACTAACTTGCCAAACAGACAGGATAGCACAAGGGGTCAGCTCCTGCCATCTCTCTTCACTCTCCAGACCTCCAGTGAAATCAGTGGACTGCATAAAGAATTCAGTATTTCACTGTAAATGTACCGATAAACAGCATTCTCAACATTAACACCCTAGGGATGGCCTCAGATAGACACATGCCAACTTCCCACCGGGCTTCATGTATCTCCTCTGGGAGACAGAAACAATAAAGCTGGCTCTGCTACTTGAAGCTCAGCTTAAATTATTCCAGGAAACCTTAGCAATAGTGTTAAGCAATGCAATCAGAAACCCAGGAATCTCAACGACTTGGAAATGCTATTGAAAAATGTGACAGTGGAATGAAAATAAAATCTTACCCTGGTGCAAAGAAGCTTGCCCAACCTGGAATGAATTTGGGATCCCTGGAGAAAAGCATGATCGCAAACATGCAGAAGAAGAAGAAAATTGCCTGTTCTGCAAACCTAAAATGAAAAGAAATGCAGTTAAAATGCTGATGTGCTAAAGGGGGGGATCCAAGCTAGGACAAGTATTGAGCTCAGGCTGCTGGAGCCTGGCTGAGAAGTTAGGCTGGTTTTCTTAAAATAACTACAGTGAAACATTGGAATAGATTGTAAATCTATTTGCAAATATTGATACTTGCCAGCAACTATCTCTTATTGGAAGACATTAAGGAGAGCAAGATGGGCATCAGGAATGCCCAGCCCCGATGTCACAACATGTGTATGCAAGGTTGGTCCTCTGGGTATGGCAGAGGAAGGGCCAAGCAGCTTCTCATGCTCATTCCTCTTACCGCTGCCCTCTGGGATGTCCCTAAGGCACAGCCAGCTAGGGATGGTTTCACTCCAGTTCAAGCAATATAAAAGGACGGCTGAGATTCAAATCATATAGGAGACAGCAGGAACAAACTTCAAGGTCAAAACCTAAACAGTATCCCTTAGATGCATGACAAAGAGCAGGGGAAATGGCAATATCATTCACTAAGTATCAGACTTGACTCCAGTGGAGTCAAGATTTAACCAAGACAATGCCTCAAAACACTGTTTAAAATCTCTCCAAGCACATGGAAGGGCATTTAAACAATTGGGAAGAGGCCACTTGCATTGATTTTAAGTTATGGGGTTGCTAATCAAATTGGTAGAGCGTGGCTTAATGGACTTTCTCACTCCTAGACCTCAAAGTGGGACTTTGATTCTTTCAGAGACATTTTGCAGGCTGCTCGATAATGTACTGAATGGAACAAATAAACCAATTTCTTTCATTTACAGCACAGGCACAGACAATTGTCTTTGAAGAACCACTCCATTTTCCCCACAACAGCAATAATTACAATGTCGATAGCATGACACAAACATCGCTGAATCTTCACAGCATCGCCGTGAGTATGAAAATATTATTTTACAGATGGAGAAACACCGACGATTTAAGGTTAAGACCCACAGTTTCAAAAACCTTCACTAGCCCTGGTTGCCCAGAATATCAGTGGCTGGTCAGACATACCGAGGGTTTGATTCTTGGAGACACTCAACTTTTCCTGCTTCCCCCTTTTTTGGCACTTCTCATAAGTCTAAAACTCATGTTTCTTTCTGCTGGTTCCTTTCTCCAAAATATGATCCCCATCATTGCAATTTGCACCAAGCTTTTTCCAGAAGACAAGACCTTTGAGAAACTACAATAAGAAGCTACAAATGTCTTGTTCTTTCTTCACCTAATACAGCTGAAGGAGTTATTCAGAAAAAGTCATGTATTCCATGACATGGATCTGACTTCTTTCCATATACTTTCTTTGAGCAGCTATTAAGCTTTCTTAAAGTACATCCACAATCCATATGATTCATATCTATCGTATGATTCATCAGCCTTCTCAGCAAATGCTTCCTGCTTCACACAGCAGATATGCACAAACCTTCAAAATTCAGCCTGTGTTGGTGAGTACATAACGCACACAGGATTGTTTTTGTCCCTGGAGTAGAAAAATTACGAACAGTAATTAAACAACCCAGCATGAATTCACTCTATAATACGAACTTTGTTCTTGAGAAGATTTGAGTACAAGCTGCTATTTGCAATTATTCTTGTTAGTGAAGGTGGAGAGGCTGGAGCGTGCAAAAAGCAAA
The DNA here is from genome assembly GCA_013389945.1 of Fregata magnificens. Lineage (NCBI taxonomy): Eukaryota > Metazoa > Chordata > Aves > Suliformes > Fregatidae > Fregata > Fregata magnificens. Next base: position 152,005 of record WAAD01021476.1, on the reverse strand, counting down.
CTTCAGCAGGTTACAAATACTCTGAGTGGAAATATCGATTTCATTTTCTTCTAAAAAACTCCATTCCCCCTAGTTCTCTATTCTTAAGACAGGACATTTCCAACCCACTTGATTTATGTTTCATTTCAGTCCGGACTTCATGACTCACTTTGTTGGACCCAGTTTCTGATAGTCCTCCTTTATCACTTCTCTGGCTCGGGCTTCTGCATCCACTCTTATATTTGACTTTTTTGTTCTCCAGCCCCTGCCAAGAAACACAGTTATATCTTCACAGGCCTCTAACATAACTGACACAACAGTAAATGCTGCATTTTCTAATGCAGCATATGCATGACCCAGTGTACTTCTCCAGTGCCTCCTCTGCAAGTTTCAGAGCTGCACATCTCTGGTGGCTCAGTTTGCATTATCTTCAAATCATGAAGACTGATGATGAAGGTCTCTGGTGCAGCTACAGGCAATAAGGCCCTATTTTATATATCCTTTCTCTCTGCAGTCATACAAAGGAGACCCTGCAGAGGTTAGGAAGTTTCCTCTCATTTATACTCTGAACTCTTTCCTCCAGCATGGCCCGTGATCACCAAAAGAAAGTCCCAACATTGCAGAATTTCCTCATCTCTAGCAGACACCTACTTGGGCAGAACAACTAGGAAGAGGGTGACACAGAAAATGAATCTGTCCCTTCATTTCTCAAGTCACTTGCAATTTCCTGGGTGATCCCAGGATGCTGCTGAGGATCAACAAAAATGTAAGGAATTTCTAATTGGCCGGGAATGTTAATGTGCTCCTGGCTAAGCCTCTTAGCCCGGCCGTGCTGACCGCACACACTGTTCGCTCCTTTGTAGTATGTGCATACAAATGATATATTCGTATCTCACACTTCATGTCCCATCACATCCCATGCCACTGAACATGGTTTCTAACCCTGACTGTGACCTTGATTAAACCTACAAACCCCAACTTTCTGTATCAGATGCATCCATCTGTCCCCACGGTGCCTGCGCTTCCTTAACTCATTCACCGCTTCAAAGGGATATTGTGGCTGGATCTTCTATGTTCGTGAATGGTTGATCATTCAGAAGTTCCTGAACCTCAAACAGATATACCTGGCCCTTCAATTTCTTATTTTTTGGGGGGTGTTATTAACAGCAGCTTCATCTCAGCTCAGCCAGCCTATACCTAAGCTTTTTAATGTCTTTTGGATTCAAGCAAAGCCAACCTGCTATTGCAGTCATGTCCACCTGCCTGTACTGTCCTGCAGACACCAAGGACTTGCATACATAGAAAGTCCAGCCACTATCCCCCAGTCGTTACAGTCAAAGCAGCCCAACAAACTCCTGCAGACACTTGGCTGTACTTGTCCAGCTTTGCAATGTCTCTTCCGAGGCATCTCGCCACTGGGGAATACTGGTATCTGCACTGGCCCAGCTATCCCAATAAAGTCGGGCTTTGTGCTGACAGAGACGAGCCAAACAAAACAAAAACCATCACGTTCTCTGAGCACAAGAGCAATTTTGCATTTCGCCAGGGGCTTTGGCCAGCACAGCTACCTCTTCCCTCACCTGATTGTCTGGGGCCATGCCGGCAGGATGCCAGGGCCATGCCGCAACCCTCGCCATAGGACACGGGAATTCAGGCTTCGCATCACGCAAGCCCTGGGCGCGCGATGCAGAGCGGCGCAGGTCTAAGCGGCTGTGAGCCGGCAGAGCATCCCACAGCAGCACGCAGAGCCTCCTGTGAAGCCCCACAAGCAATTTAAGGACCGGCATTTAGCATTTTCTGGATTGAAACTTTCCCATTGATTTTTTCCTGTCTCTGAGACAATGTAAATATTTGGACACCTGTTCTCTTCCCCTCCCCCCCTTCTATTCGCATTTTTAACTCAAAATAACAATTAAAGACTTTTCTAAACATTAGAAATTCTGTACGGTCCCTGGAGGAAGCAGGACTGCGAGTTTGTTACTATCACATATGAGAGTGTGCAGGGGGAAAAAGGACTCCAAATGAACCAGCATGGCAATGCTGCAACCGTTTTAGTAGTGTACACTAGGGGTTGCATGTATCCAGCAAAGATTTACTGGAAAAACATGTTATTCTCAGTTACAGATTAACACGTTGTCGTAAAATTAAGCCCTGTTGTGAAGTAACCTGTTCCAAACCCAAGTTTCTGCCCCAGGAACAAATCCTGGCTCTTTTATGTTCTAGGAGATTTTTGCTACTAATTCCAAGGCAACCGAGATTTCATGCTGGTCTTCAAAGTTTGATCCTGCTTTTCCTTCTGCCAATGAAAATCTGCCACTGACCTCCACAGGCCCAGGTCAGGCAGTAAAACAACCTTTAGAAACTGTATGTTTAACTGAATGAATATATAATACATACTCTGCACATGTATGTATTTCAGTTAGATAAAGTATATGTAACTATGAGATATCTTTAAAACCTTCCTGTTGCATATCAGCTTCTTAAAAATAGATGACTTGTTATAGCATGAGCATCCTGAAGTTAGTTATGAAACCCCCCACCATCCAGGAGATGATCCTGGGTGATATCATAGATTTAGTATGAGAATTGAGAAGAACATGTATTTCACAATGCTGGTATAACCGGACTACGTACACATATAGTGAATATAAACGTACCTCAGGTTAATTCCTCCATACAGGATGGAGATCCATAGCCATCCCAGGAGAAGAAAAATCAGCATTAAAGGAAATGCAAACATAAACCAAGAACCAAAGTTCACCACATCACATTCTGGAAAATAACTAAGCAAACGGGAAAAATCAAGTTAATGCAAGAAGGGAAAACAACCCTTCAGTTTAAGGGTAAACAAACATCTGAAATCAGCAGCAAAATATCCCACAAACTGGCCGGTGTGCATTCACAAACTATTCCTCTGTGTGCATTAGCAGTTATCTGGGCACTAGATGTGGGGAGCATTGTGTAGGGACAACCCCCCTAGGCCACCCTGCCACCCACAGCTCGCCCAGCCCAGCTGTGCGAGCCTGCAAGGGAAGATCTGAAAATCTCTCTCCAGGTAGGCTGATACTTCCATGCAATGATACTCCTGAACGCCCAGGATTAAACCCTGCTACGATAACTGCTGGAGAGTCTGAACATGAACCTCACAGGGATGCTGCACATGCCTAGGTAAGACCAAACATACTACTTGTAGAGGCCAGCAAAGTTAAGAAATACCTGCAGGCACTTAGGATGGCACAAATCTCTGTTCCTATGCACATAGGAGGCATCTTTTAGGACTAAGAAAACTGGCCAGAAGTAGTGCGTTCCTTATTTTTCTTTCTACCATACAGCAGCAGATATAATTGCTCACAAAACACTATACAGCCTGTTTCACCAAAACAGTTACCAGACTAATTGTAAGCACGTAGTCAAGCCCCATTAAATTCAATGGGATTAAGAGCATCAGTAAGGTGAAGCACACATGCACCGGTTTGGCTGGCAGCCTGGCTGGGTACGCTGGAAACCTGCTTATTACAGCTAAGGCTGATGCAACCACTCTCTGCTTTCATCTGCTCACAAAGTTTCCCAAAATGTTCTGGAAGGGCATAAATTTTCCAAACTAGTTCTCAGCACAGAAGGGAACTTCCTACGGGGACAGAGAACACGTCTCTGTTTTCCAGGATTTACAGGGCTCTCCAGGATGGTCTCCCGTACCTCTTCAGCTGTCCCAGAAGGATGAGGTTTGGTGCAGTTCCCGTCAGCGTTGCTGTACCTCCGATGCTGGCTGCGTATGGGATTGAGATGAGGAAACCTTTCCATATATTTGTTTTGTATTCCTCCTCCTTCCGTAAGTCTGAGAGAGCATCGCTGGCAACCTCCTTCTCCTCCGTCAGATCTTTGCTATGAAATAGTCCAAAAGAGAATCCGGTGAAAGCCCTGGTTTAAATACAGCGCAACCACTTCAGAGCCTTGACAGAAGGAAAATTCCCAGTTTTTAGAAATCCAAGCTAACACTGTCCTCAAGGACACCTAAGCAGCTCAGTGCAGCAGAGGGGTCTGCTCAATGAGCTGCTGTGTGGGACCAGCAGCCTTGCAGAAGGCAGAGCACCCTCAGCACCCGTCTGTAGGAGCTGAGGGTGCACGTGCCTTGCCCAGCCCCTCAGCAACTTGTAACAGCATAAAGTCCACAGGACTGAAAAGGAAAAAAAAAAAAAAAGATTTGATAGCACCGAGAGGAAAGAAACATCTGTTCCTGAAAAGATGCTTCCTTCCCGTCATTGTTATCAAAGCAGGATCATCACCAGCATGTAAATCCTGGTGGGTTTTACATCACCGGCTTCACACGTTTGATATTCTTGAGAAAACCAAGGCACAATTCCCCAGCAGGAGACACCTCTGGCTACCATTTCAGAGCGGCTGGAAAATCTCTGCAATGATTTGGACATGCAGAGGGATGCTGGACACACAGAGGAGGGTTTCTATCATGAGGCTGCTAGCGATTGGGACGTTTGGTATAATCAAAACATTTCAATGATTGAATTTCAAATTCCTAAAACTTGGTCTAGCTCAGGGGATAATTCTCTCTCTCAACTCTCTAATACAAACTTTATAGTTAACTTACTCCTCAGTACTTGCCAGAAACTGCATCTCAGTTGGTACAGTGTAAAGTTTATTCTGCTGTAAAGATGCTGAAAAAGAAAGATTAGGACTTTAAAACAGTTCAAAGCATCTAGAAAATTCTCCTTGAACCAAACAGAGGAACGGAGGAAACAACTGCCATTTACAGAGGAGGGCCTGTGCAGACAAAGGATGAGCTCATGCCACGGGGACGGGGTCCGGAGCGCCTGGCAGGGATGAACGAGCCCATCTCCTCCTGCCACCACTCCGGTCCCACCGCAGCACCCAGCTTCTCCTCCAACACCCAGAGGCGCTTGGTCTTTTTACTGCTGCCACTGGTTGGACTCTGGGATCCTCTAACATGACCAGGAGTTTCAGGTTGTCCCTTATCAAGTAATGGGTTTGGGGTGGGGTTTTTTTGGGTGTGAGGTTTTTTTGGGGGTAACCATAGCTCATTCTTAGGAAGAAAAACTGTTGGGCCTGATGTATCTGTAAGGCACCTTCCCCAAGGTACAGCAGGAGCACTCCCTGCCACAGAGCTCTGTTCCCAAGGGATGAGAATTTTACCCCCTGAAGACACCTAGCGCAAAGTCACCGTAAAGCTGTAATTCATTCTTTAGAGATGAGAGTGGGGCACATTTGGGGATTAGGCTTCGTACCAGGTCCTCTGAAATCCACCTCGACAGCAAGGACCATTCCCAAGCCCATCATCCCTTCCATAAATGACAGACCCTGCAGGCTGAGAGACCGGTCCCCAACACAAGCTTAGGGCCACCCTGGGGGGGACTCTGCTCCATACCCAATTCCCAGGGACCCTCCTGCATATTTCACACAGGCTCTACCTCACTGTCCTTATCACCACACAGGGAACACGAGCAGGACTCGGGAGCACTTGGGGAAAGGGTATATTTCAACCAGAACGACCAGTGTTGTCTTTGGCAGTAAACTGGGAGGTGCACACCACTCTACCACACACACGCATATGGGAGAATTCAGAAATCAAAAGACAGAAATGCAATACAATCACTCTTTTTTACCAGATCTCACACTAAGGCTTGTGGCGTTTGTTGTTCTGGCTCATGGCTTGACCTCCTGAGGTTGGGAGTAGAGGTGTGCCATTAAACCCCATTTTCCACAGACCTCCTCAGGACTGGAGCATTTGTGAGTTTTAGCCACCTTCAGCTCAGGTGGCCCTTCCCCATCGCTGCTGGCTCTGCTGCCTTTCCTAGGGCTCTTTGTATGTTTTTGGGTCCAGAGGCCTGTGTCCCTGCACCTCCCCAGGCTCTGCAAACCACTGCGTGCAGAGCCCATTTCCTGCCACTGCCACCCCATCGGTCCTCAGATTTCCTTGCACCCCTCCTCAGTCCAAACCATGATCCTCTTCTACCGGTATATGCACCGGAGACCGAAAGCAGCGCGTGGAGAGGGGCCAGTGGTCAAAGTCTCTGGACTCACTCACATGTGTGCTGAAGACACGGAGTTCGTTCCAGCTCAGTGAACCAAGGAGTTTTGCAAAGTCATGTTTTATACATGGCTAATTTACTGAATTGGAGTTAATTGGCTTGGGTGCACACATGCTGAGCTTTCATCCCAATGATGACGGGATGGAGGGATGTAATTAGGAGGACGAATGTTAACCCATGGCTGACTGTTGATCCCCCAACACATTTAGCCCAGGGTCCCTTACCACTGCCATCCCACTGAAGCCTAGTACTGGCTCTGCAAAGAGACATATTTCATTCCACCTCTTAATATTTTTCAAATTTTTTCCCAGCTAAGCCCAAACTCCCACCCCATCTTGCCAGGACCATCTGTGAGTTAACTCTCAAGGAAGGTCTGCAAAAGGCAACTGTGCCAAGGAAAGCCAGAGTTGCTGCAGAGCAAACTTTTCCTATGAAACTTGTAAAAAGGAGCTGAAAATTGTTACAGGTCCATAAGACAGAAGAGGCCAAAGACCACTGAGCTAGGACCTGGCTGTGCACACCTCTCACATAGCAGTATGAGAAGGATTCAGTGGCCATTTCACCCAATACCTCATATACCTTCGAGGCAGAAAGGCTTGTCCTAGAAAAGTTTGGCTTTAATGACATTGTTATTGTTTCTAAAAAGTTGAGAAGGCCTGAGAAGGAATATTTCCACCCACCGAGGGGTGCGGGCAGCAGTGCTCAGGCCATACCCCGCCAGCATGGGCTGGGGTTAGGCAGCCAAATCAGGCAGCAGTGTCCAAAAATGCATGTTTCCCACCTGCCCCTTTAGAGACACCATTTCCAGGTCTGCGACGCAATGAAACACCACAAGCACTGACTGCAGTTTATCTTGAATTTGCAGAAGATATTCTCTATGCAGGAAAAAGAAGATGGAAATATTTTCTCGTGATTTTTACCTGGAGATACTGAAGCTGCTCAGAGAAAAGAAATATTGCCAATGATGGGTTAGTGGGCAGAGAGGAAGAGAGATGGTCAGGCTCACTAGCACAGTGGTTTCCAGCCTGTCACACACCTATCGCTGGAGATGTCAGACAGAATTGTAGGGAATCTATAACCCACCTCCAAAAGGAAAATTCTGGAAGTTGAAAAAAGCCTGTTGGTGTTTAGTTTATAATCCTGCTTCGATCAACCCGAACCATCTGGGACTTCAGCCACCAAAGCTCATCTAACTGCATTCTTGCATCAGTAGCCAATAGTGTCAAAATGAACAAAACACTACATGAAATTTTAGCTATCAACAACACAAGCATGCAAATATTTAGTCATCTATAACATGCTGCCCACATGGCTGGGCATGGACATAAGTGATTGCAACCTTGAAGTTCTCTGATCAGCAAAAAAGTGTGACCAACTGATCAGAGACATCACTTTAATTCTGGCACTGTAAGCAAAGCCCTTCACAAAGCTTGTTTCATACACTTGTTGAGATTTCTTCACAAAATCAAATGATTTTACATGCTACATATTCTTCAATATATTTTTTAATTTTTTTTTTAGCCACCCAAGTATTTTTTAGCCTCCTGGACACACTACTACAGTGTTATTAAAGCATATCCAAGCAGATTTGCAAACTGACCTTATCATATGCTATTGTAAAAGTTTGCTTCCACATACAGTCCCCTTCGCAAATAAATCTGCCTGTCTTTTTGGAACACAGATTACAATTCAATTAGAGTATAAAAATTAAGTAAACTATGAAATGAGTATACCTTTTTCTCAAATGCACATTCCTTACATTCAATCAAGTTCTGTGAAAAAACTAACTGCAACAGCCCCATTGGGGATGTGCAACCAGCCCTGACTGCAGATGACACCCAACAGACAGGAACCCCCTGCAGAAAGCTCACCTTCACGTCTCCGCTCCTAGGTGTAACATCAGATTTGTCACTTTTAACTGACTTCAGGTTTAGGGCTTCCTTCAAGCTTTTCAGCTTTTCTCATCCATTCAGAAAGATTACAGAAAAGGATGAGTCTACCTTGGGACGCTGAAGTTCAAATAAAAAGTCTACAAGAAAACCTGCATTTTGATGTTACACATTTTACAGATGACTCCTCCTTCGCTTGTATTTATTGCTTTTATAAGTCTCTACCTCAAAAGAAAAATACATCATCACACCATCACATGATATTTGCAAAGCATCACTTTATTTATTCTCCTACCTGTATGCCTCCCCCTTTGCCTTTTCTGGCTTCTCTCACCACTGCAAGCATTGTGAGCCAAGAACGTTAATTTTGTGCTTGCCGATGTCTAGGACAACAGGGGTCTTGATTTTATGTGTTCCCAAACTCTCCTGTATTTACAGTCACAACTACACAGTCAAATCATTTCAGAAGATGGGGTCAAGAAGGTTAAAAGCAGACTGACAAAACACCATGCTTCTACAGCATAAGAAATCATAGCAAGAAAGTCAGTGGGGTTGATTTTAATAGATGTGAATGGTCAAAAATTCATAAAGCAAATACGATAAAGCACACTGAAGTGCAAATATCTCATGATTGCTAGACATTAATGATGAATGATTAATTATATCTTTATTAGAGTATGCACATGCTTGAGTCTTCTTCTGGGGACTCATTTTTCTGTCTTAGGACTCAGTGGGAATGAAAAAGCTATTGCTTTTAAATCACAGGGGCAGAAGAATTACTGACTAGTACAAGAAAGAGAAGCGGTGACTACTGCTCCAACTATCAGGAATACCTGCAAAGGGGACTTCATGACTTCATCTCTGTTTTGCTGTTTATCATCACTGTCTGCCAGAAGTCCAAACTCCTGGTAAATGACTTGTGAAGAGAGGGCTGGAGGAAGACCTTATCTGACTGCATACCCCTGACCCAGCCTGTCCACGACCTGCTCAGGAACAACACCAAGCAGTAGCATCAAGCTGGGAAATCACAAAGCACTTTATAAATAGGTATTTGACCTGCTAGCCTTCCCTTTCGTCCTCCCTCTCTCCTCCATCTCAGGCTCCAGCTTCATGGGGGAACAAATAGGAAAACAAGAGGAGAACCCACCTGTCCACGAGCACACAGCAGCCCTGTGGGCTACCATGGAGGGGCCATTGTCCTCACCCTTGCCCTGCTCTTGCTGCCTGGCCAGTCCCTTGCCTGTCCCAGCAGCAATGCACCATTACGTAGCACTCATCGGCCCAGATTTACTATCTACAGCCCTCCCTGGCTCTGGCTATCCCCGCAGTGAGGCATCCCAATGAATCCCATCACCACCACGCCCACAGAGCTGGACTTTAACTTGTGCCAGCAGCAGGTTTATGGAGCAGGTTGGCTGGGCATCACCACTTCTTGGTTCTTCCAGACAACTCATAAGCATTGCCTCCTGCACATCATGAGGAAGGGGCAGGATAAAAGGGAGTTTTATGCCAATACTCTTCCACCGCGGTAATAAAGTGTGTATTAAAATGGGACCAGCATTGAGATCAAGCTGCAGTTAAGAAACCTGGTATTTGTGCCAGTGAAGTCAATAAAATGGGGCATTTTTGATAGCAGCAGGGCAGACCTCAGCTGGCTTATACTACTGCCCTGTCTCAATTACCTTGGTTTTCTTCATTTTCCCTGTTCATATCCTTAGATGTGTCTTTCTCCCCAAAGAGGCTTTTTAAAATTGCATTTGCAATTGGAAGCATCATAGCAGTGGAGGCAGTATTACTTAACCACATGGACAGGAAAGACGTTGTCAACATCATCCCTAAAATTAGTCTGGAAGAGAGAAAAAAGGAAAAGCTGAATTTCTTCAGTTTGGCAAGTTGTCTGACATATTATAGATATAAGAAGAAAAGCTCATGTGCAGGGATAACAAAACTAATAGCAAAAAGGACTTCTGTAACTACCCTGTAACTGGATGGAGCACAAATATGGGGCTGAACCAAACAATTTTCCTTGTGCACTCCACTGGCCTCTGAGCAAAGGCTAACAGCTGAATAAATTCAATAAGCTGGAGAAAAGGGGGTGTGGACAGCCCCCTGGTATGGGAGACACTTGCATCACAGCCCACCACAGCGGAGACGCTTCCTGAGCGCTTGTGGCTCACATCCCCCATGGAGATCCCCCTTGCTCCCATAGTCACCTGGCTGGCTGGACTCCCACCAACATGAGGACCCGGAGCGCGATCCTGCGGTGTAAATTCCACTCCTCAATGGCCGAGGCCATGATTAAACCACTGAGGAAGAGGAAATTGGTGTCTAAAAAATATTGTGGGCAAACTTTGTTAGATGGGAGAATCCCCAGGAAGGGAAAGAGGACAATGGGCAGCAGAGCCGTCACGGCCAAGGGCAGCGCCTCCGTGCACCAATACAGGGCCATCAGCAGGATCACATAGAGACATCTTCCTTCCTGCAAAAGGAGAAGAGAGGAAAAGTAAGACGTGGTATTAGAGAGACATCTTTTCACTTGGAGACACTTAGACAAGCAAAATGCACCAGTTACTCCTTCAAGGACACAGTATTTCTCCCAAATCATTTCCATCAAGTGCAACGTCTTCCCCCCTACATTGTGTAGGGGTTCAGGACTTACACTGATCCTCTGAGACCACAGCTAAACCCAAATCCTCCTTGATTGCCAGAGCTTCCTATGTGCTGCAGGGTGGCAGTGCACTGGGGCATCAACCAAAGAAGCTCCAGTGAGCAGGAACTGTGCCAACATGTTGAATTAGGGTGCTAATCCTCAGCAGGCACTGCTGCTAACATCCTTAGGTGTCCCAGTATCTGACCCTGCTACACTTAGTGCTTGTGCTTTCTCTCCAGCTTCCACAGACCGTGCTTTGCATGGCTATGGAAAAACAGCTTTGAGAGATGGATGTATCAAGTCCCCACATTTGCAATAGGAGGCACACAGAAAGGTTTATTTTCTTGGATCAGAGTCTCCCAAGAGATCTGTGAGAAACCATTCCATGGCAACCCATCCCAGTCCCTACGGAAATCAGTAAATCAAGCGCCCTGGTGTCACGCCGCTTCCTGAGGGCAGGGAGCTCGCCCATGCCCAGCATTGCCTCAGCCTCAGCCAAGGCTGGCAGAAACCCAGTGCCCCCGCGCCACAGCGTGAATTCATTCATCCACCCAGGAGGCACAAACTAGACCAAAGCCATTTGTCATGACAGCCACGGCTGAAATAACGAGCAACGGAAAGAAGTCAGGAGAACGGCTCCAAGCCCAGGAGGGGAGAGCCCCAGGGAGGACAGGGGGGAGCCCAGCACAGAGCTGGGCTTGGTCACAGTGGGGCTGAACAGGGATATTGTCAGTGACTGCGGGGCGGAGTGCCCACAGCACTATAAATAACAGCCGAGTGTCATTTGGAAGCCACAGAGCTATTTATTTTAGCACTCCTTTCCAGCTTGTTGAACAGGTTGAATTGTTACTCAAAGGCACCTCTGTCCCTCCACTTGGACCTTACTCCCCTGCACCCAGGGCTGGGCTTGCTGGGGCTTTGGTGGCTCTGCTCCCTGCTGTGGCTGGGTCGGGAATAGCATGGGCTGGGAACCATGTGGAGCTGCGTTTTGGGGATAACATGGTCTCAGCTGCAGCGTTGGAGCATCCAGCAAGGCACCAGAGCAGGTATGGTGGAGCCACAACTTGCCTGGCCACCTGCAAAAAATGCACTCCAGGCCTTAGCTGAACGCAGTCATCCCCAAGCTCTTAGAGCAGACACCAGCCCAGTAACACACCCACAAACTGAGGATAAAAAATGACCATAGTTATTGAGAAAGCCGAACAGCAGAATCTACCCTGGCATCCTGCTGGGTGCATAAATTGGGAGCGAATTGAAACCAGTACGGATTTATCGTTCAATACGTCTGTAGTGAGTGTTTGAAAAGTGGCAAGAAGGACAGAATTTCTGATTTGCTTGTAGCACTCAAGCTTTGCGTCTCACAAGCAGTTCTGCTAGTAAAGCTCCAGTGCTTCAGTGCACGCGGAAGCACGACTATCACGAGCAATTTGCTTTGAATTTTTAATCCATTAATCACAGAGGAACCACCACTTCATGTGAGGTTCCCGAGATCTGGATTTAAAGACCATTGCAGTCCTAATTTTAGATCCCGGAAAAATGACACACAAGATTCTGTGAAGTAAACCCTTTATGTTCCCAGGGCTCAGCCCTGGCACCTGGCAGTTCCCAAGGGCTCCCCATGGCTTCACTTCCTCCAAACCAGCAGGACCAGAGCAACAAACCTGGCAGTGCTAAATTTTGCAAAAATAAAGAATCATGTTTTAAAATGTTTGCACACTAGATTAGTGATTTCATTCCCGTGGCAACTGATAATTTCTCTTTACTCTGGCTCTTTTTATACAGCAAAGAAATAGCTTTGCTCTCAGTAAGCCCTTTTCCATTTGATCTCTAAAGGCCGTATAAATAATTTTTTTCTCCCACTGGCAAAATATTCTTCAGTTTTCTGCAAGGAAAGTTGCACCAAAGTTAACTTCAAAATAAAGACACTTTGCCTCTCACAGGGGTAGAGCAACTGAAAATATTTAACAATGCCTTGATATAAGAGCCTATCAGTGAAGGCTTTAATTGACTTGATGAAATAGATGAAGTAAGATTTAGAAAACTAAGTATAAGTAAGGGATATTCTCTGGTGTATGGAAAATGTTCTGGAAAACGTTGCAATGAAACACAGCATGAATCTAATAACTAATCTTCATTGCAAGGTCAAAAGTCAAGGGGTAAAACTGAAACAGGGCAGAAAACTACTGTGTGGAGGGCTTTCCCAAAATTTTGAAACCTACATGGATCAACAGCAAACCACTTTTTAAAAAGAAAGCTGTAGCATTGTTTCTCCAACTTATCCTACCCCAAAAGAGAACAAATTGCACCTATTTTAAACAAGTTTTTCACTTAAGATAGGACAATCATTGAACAAAAGAGGTACAAGACCACTTCAGAATAACTTAGATTTGGAGCAAGCGCTCCCCAGAATAAAAAAAAATTAAAACCATTAATAAAATTGAACCAAGCTCTAAATAAAATTGAAAGGTTTTTCGTTTCAAGATATCTTGCAAATGTTGATTAATTAATGCTCCCAGTGCCCAGCAAGTTTGAATAGTATGCAAACAATAAATGCTAACAAATGGCAGAAGAATGGTCTTTTAGGGAGATGGCCACAGCTGCCCACTCCATTGCGTGCAGCCCCATCACCCCCACATGATGTTTATCCTTCAACCCCTCTGCTGTGCCACTGGCAGACTCCTTCTACTTCTCTCAGCTTCCTGAGGCTTTGCTTTCATTTTTTTCAAAATAAGTCTGTCAAAGTTCAGGGGGGAAAATGGTAGCACATACAAACTTTAAAACGGGTCTTGTGATTGGGTTAATTTTATAACCATTTAATGGTTTCCAGGGAAGCGCTCGGTGGCTCCGGACCACAGCAGCTCTCCTTCCTGTTGCTCAAGAGCCTTGGGAATGACCTCTGTCCCTCCAGAAACAGATCCTGTCTTCACTGCACTGAAAGCACTGGGGATTTTCCATGCTGGGGCACCTGCTGAGCTACGGCAGAGGAAGCCAAGCCACGGGGTAGTCTCCCGTGGGCAGGAGAGCTGGAGAGAGCAGGAGGTCTCCTGTAAGGGCAGATGAAGTGCCCCAGGGAAAGGAGGTGCTAGCAGGGAACGTGGGTCAGATAAGGAGAACCGCCTTGCCCAGGCATAGCATTGAGGCATGGGCATGCAGGAGCCACCAGTCCCCACCACCAACCTGAAAGGGGACATCAGGAACTTCAGCTGGACCTTGTTCTCCACCAGCCCCAGGCAACTCCTGGGCAGCCCAGCGCCACCTGCCTAGTGCCCACAGCCTCCTCACCAGACTGACCCAGTACTCAAAGAAGCCCTACCCAAAGGCACTGCCAAGCTTTGGTTTTTCTCCATCAACCTTTGCACGTTAGATGGTCATCACAGCCTCACCACCCCCACAGAGGCTCTCCCCATCACCCTTCCGCCCTATGACCAGGCAAACGAGCAGCAGAAGGTGACAGGGCTCCTCCAGGACCTCGATCCCAATACCAAGAGATATTTTGGCTGGAACCAGAGCTTTCCAAGCTCTTTTATCCCACTGCCATCACAAAGGAATATCCTATCTGTGATATTCAGATCTACTCAGTACAAAAAAGTACTGGTGGCTTTTAGCATCTTGCTAACCATTGCAAACTGTTCTCACGTTGCAGCTGTGACTGCGCTACTGGCCATCTCAGTCCCACTGCCTGTCCTCCAGTGCGATGGATATGTGAATCTGATTCCTACTAACCCAGCTCCTGCAAACATTATGTAATCTGGACATAAACCAAGCCCTGTTTACCAGTCTTCCTGCCAGCAGAGTTGTTTTGCTCCCACTGGGTGTTTGCAGAGTGGCTAGAAAGGGGCCAGTAACACAGGGGCACAAGCTGTAAGAGCTGCAGGGAAGATATTTTGCTCTGGAGTTATGCTAAAAAGACATAAAGCTTATTAAACACTTTTATTTAAACTTCTTGAAGAATTTTGTAGTTGGCAGAAAACCAGAATAATTTTCTCTATTTACAAACGGGACAGTTGAAGCTCAGGGAAAGCGGGCAATTTGACCAAGATCACGTAGGAAACTAATGACAAAAATGAAATGGACATCTTGGAGAAAATCTTCCCTGGCTCAGAGGTCTGAGGCTCACACCTTCTCTTGGAGGCAGCAATAGATCCTATATCTTCAAACATTCATGGACTGTGAAGTTAAAACAGCACAGTGTGATGATTTGACACCCTGTGTGAGGTTAACAGGGCTCCCCGTTTGAATCTCCATTTCAGCATCAGGGTTTGGTTTTGTTTTTCAGATAGATCCACCAATTTGTTTAGAAAAAAAAGAAACATTTTCAGCGATGGTGAACCCATCACAAGTTTAGTAAGCCGTTCCTATGATTAATTAACCTCACTGTTAAAATTATGTTCTGGTAATTTGAATCTGCCAGCTTCAATCCTCTGCATCTTCTTATACGCTCCTCCTTTATGCCTTAGCCTGGGCTGCCTTATCCAAACTCTGCTCGTGATGGATGCACCTTCAAGGCAGCAATCAAGTTACTAGTTACCTTTTTATTCTTTGAAAGAAATAGGTTGAGCTCCCACAGCCTTTTATCACATGGCTTGTTTTCCAGTCCTTTAGTCATTCTGAGACTTCTCCAATTTGTCAAAGCCATTTCTGAGCTGTGGAAGCCAGACTGGAAGGACGTTCTGGTGAAAGCTACAACCTCAGCAAATAGCAACCTGGTAGATTCTCACTGCTCTTGCTCAACTTTCACATGTCCATACACACAAATATCACATTAATCCTCTTGGCTGTGGGTAGCCAGTCTGGTAGCCATGTTCAGCTCATTATATACTGCCATCTCAAGCCCTTTTTTGGAATCTGCTTCCCAAGAGGGACTCCAGATCAGCCTGACCTGCAGCCAGCGGTCCTGGTGATCTCCATCTACTCTGGGGCTTGTAGAAATGCACCTGGTTTATTGCTTCACAAAACTCCTCAGGCAGCTCTTACAAAATTCGTGTATGGAAGTTGCCTAAACCTGTAGTTTTTAAAGTAGCCAGGGTTGGATGCCAGTATTTTAATTTCCCTTTAGTTACTGTCACAATAGAAATATTTCATTATTAGACAACTTCTTATGATATAGGACTGTACTACGAGCACTTTCCTGAGTACAGAACAAAAATGCTTCATTGAATGTGGCTTTTTCTGCATTGTCCATCTGGCAACACAATACCATGGGTCAGCTTCCTTTGTGCCACACACTCAAAACACCGCTCATCACCCTCAACACCCTGCCCAGGGATTTCTCCCTCAATTCTTTCACATCCTTTTTCATGTTTTCGGTGGTTCTTCACTTTGAATTAATATTGACTATTGCCAACTTCCCTTTTCTCCCAAGTATTGCTGCTTTCACTTCCTCTGTGCCAGCTTGCTCTTTGCCAGGCATGCCCTCTCTCCAGACTGAAGCTCACAGTGCATGTGGTAAAATGTAGTCACCCTACTTCCAGTTATCACCCCTCTTTCCTCATTGAAGTTCTTCCTCTCATCTCTTAGCTGATCATCGCTTCCAGTTTTGTGAAATTGGCCTTTCTAAATCACCAAGCACGAGATAACAGAGATGGACTTCGTGCACGAAACGTATAATCAGGCTACAATCACTTATTTCACCTGCCAGGCTGCTCTCCTGACTGCCACCTCTTTGCCCGCCCGTGCTCCTGCCGTGCTCTCCAGCCCAGGATCCAGCTCCCCTCCACCTCCCAGGACACCCCACTGCCAGCCCACCACCCCACTCACCTACATTTGCATCACCCCCTTTCCCCTCAGTGCCTTTGTTTGGAGACGGTTCATGTTCTTTGCTTTCAAGTGCAAGCATTTTTCTTCTGGAAGTTCTTAAAGTCTCCTTGTTCTAATCACGAGGATTCATTACATCCAAGTTAATTTTAAATTGCTCTATGGCCACTGAGGAAGTCAAATCTGTTTTCTGAAGGCACTGGGCCCTATTTGCCTGCTCAGAGCTCCTTTTAGCAGATTTGGCTGCCTCAGCTGTTACCAAGCCAAGAAGCTGTAGACATTGAGTTCATTAGAAGCCGTTGGAACAAGCTCTTTGCACAGCTCATTAAAAGTGCCCCCATGCCCCTTCCAGCAGAACAGTTCCTCCAGCCCCTCCTGCCCTGCCCAAGCTCTTTGCAATCATTCACAGCCCTCCGAGCAGGGGCGTCGCAGGCACTTCCACTCACGGGACAAATATTCAGCCATTTCAGCAGCAACCAGGGCAGGAGGCGACACACGGACCCTTGTGCGAAGAACTGGTTCCTGGGAAGCGGCTCCACACAGAGCATTTCCTTCTGCTGTTTTATGCGATGGACACAACTCACTGGTCCAGCCAGTTTGGGGAGCACACCCTGAGGTCTCAGCAAACCCGCCCACAAAGCAGAAATTTCTATTCTCTCCTCTCTATTTAAGAGAAAGGAGACTGCAGACAAAACCACTCATGCAAGTCTCCCTCTCCACGACTGCAACCTACAAAGGTCATCAAATAAAAACAAGGGCTGTCGATGTGATGTCAGCACCAGTGCCAGGCCTGACATTGTCCCTCTGTGAAAGGACTCACACAGAGATCTGGAGAAGAACCACTGCAGGGTGACAGCTGACGAGAGCTTTAATAGCAGCTTGCAGATATGGATGCCGGAGTTCATCAGCAACAAGCAAGGCCAGACTTGATGGACGATTTTTCTCAAAGGATTTTGTCTCCAGGGAGATGTTACCTAGGTGCAGGTTTCACTGGAAAACCCATTGCACCCAGACCACAGGGTGTCACTCAGAAGTCCACACTAATCCAAGAAGCCACATCCTATTTGTGGTTCTCTGTTATATCAACTTTAGGTCATGATTTCTTGGTCTCCAGATCCAAGTGAAACACTGCCCTTGAAGCCAGAGCTCAGGTGGCTCCTTATGGCTCCAATCCCTTGGGAGATTAAAATTGCTGAGCATCCCAGTTGGGAGAAGGTAAATGCTGACATGATGTGGGAACAGATTTTAGCATCCCCACAGCAGGAAAGTACTGCAGAGGTGCCTGTAAGACACCTTCTCACAAGGGAAACCTCATCCTGAGATCAGCAAGGGCCAAGTCTCACTGCTTCTCATCTCCTACCAGTTTCTAGAACACCCTGCAGGGTAGCACACCGACCAACCCAGCAGGAACACGGGGCTCTCCAGCCCATTCAACTCTCCCATGCTCCAGGTGTGCAAGTACCTAGTAGCATCAAGGTTGCTACAATGACTGCACCACACCCAGGAGCTCCTCCTGCCCCAGCCTGCTTTCCATGGGTGCCCTGCCTGGGACAGCCTCCCAGTAACACCAGAAGCAGCCCAGTCAGTTGAATTCCTTCTGAGATGCAGCTTGCTGAACACCTGCGGCAGCTCTCGCGATCTGGCTGCCCAGGAGAGCGCGAGGCTGGACTCAAGTCCCATGTTAGGATAAACCAGCCAATCTGAGCGGTGCAGCTGAGGGCACACATTTTCCATCATGCGCCAGGATAACTTCCAAACTCCACCACGCCAGATCCTCCGCCTGCTGAGCCTTTGCCTATTCGCCCTTTGGTGTTTTTATACCATGGTTAAAAGCGTAACCTGTTCCCTTCCTCTCCTGCAGCCCCCTGCAGCTCAGGCTGCTGAGGGCAGTTCAAGCAAGCTCCAGTTGTCAGAACTTAATCCCCTGTTGATGCAACAGCAAGCTTCCTTTCTTGCTGAACAAGTGAGAGACAATTTTGTGTTGCAACTGTAGATGAATCACTGACCCCTGAACGTGAACAGATACAATTTTGTATGGTAGCTCACAGCTACAGGTTCACCCCTGTGCCAAACTCAGGGAGAACCTGGTGAAGCTGCAGTCGGGCTTGCTTCAAACGTTGCACTGGTTAACAGGCACACGAGCATCAGAGTTTTGACAGCGACCAGTCTCACTGCTACCAACTGTAATGCATTTAAGCGCCCATGGAAAATGAAGAACAGATCGCTAAGGCGAGCGGGCCAGTCAGCTCTGTCAGGGCCTCTCCTTCCTCGCCCACAGCTGCCCTGCTGCTCCTTCGCGCTCTCAGCTGCAAACACTTCCACTTTCCCATCACCAGTTTTTCTTTAATAAAACAGCATTGATCAGACTGGACTGTGCATGAGGTCCTCTGAGGGTCACACCCAGGAGCATGCTATCAGCACACTGCAAGAGTGGAGCGGGTGTGAACAGCACCATTACACCAGCAGAGACTTTTTTTAATTCTGTTCATGTGGAGAAATCCCTTTCCTGAACACCCAAATCTTTACACAGCCTGTGTAACACTGCATACTTCTACCAGTACATAGAGCATCTGGATCGAAGGCTTTCCTGCAGCGCAGCGCCAGGTTCCTCTGTGATTTATTCTCACAATTAACCACTGCGCAGTTCAGGCACAAGCTTGCGCTGAGCGTACGGTGCATCTCCTCACCCTCTAACCATATCTCACAATTTTACAAGTGCCAAATTTAAACAAGAGACTATTAAAAACAATTGAAGTCACATCTTCAGCTACCGTAAATGAATGTACAATATAATTATCTACTTATGAATCTGCAGAGGAATTAAGTACCTGTTGTTCAATGTGCTTTCTGCTCTTTGAGGCAGACACTTAGTATGTTCCTCTTAGGAACTCACCCAATAATGCAAAATAGAAAAGAGGGAGATTAAATCCAAATAATTTTCTCTTTTAACATACGGTGTCATTGAATAAAGCGATGGTCATTCTATTTTTTTATTATTGTCGTTATTATTATTATTATTTGGGAGATTTATTCTGCTATTTTGAATGTAAAGGTTTCACCTGACAACACCATACAGGCAGAAGTAAATGCCACCTTCATGTCCTTACAGCATCTGAATCATTCTATAATCACTAAGTACAAACATCACTTATTTTCTGATGTAAACAAAGTCATTCTCAAATGGATCTGAGTCAGAACGTAAGAGTGAAATCCTGCCCATATTGAAGTCAATGGCACAAAATTTCCCAGTGACTTCACTGCCCCGTGGATTTCCACCCAAGGCTCGGACCTCCTGGTGCACAAGAGCTGCGTACATGGGACAGCTGCAAAAATCCTCCAGTCTCCAAAATTTTGCCACATATTGCTTAATGTGCAGCCTAACACACATGCAAATGCCCAAACCTTACCAGGAGACCAGTTTTTCCACGTCTACGGAACACAAATATCTTACTCGCAAAGACTTTTCGGATACAGCACCAAAGGTCCCCCCCCGAGAATCGCCCGCAGCGGCGCAGGTGGCACTCGCGGCTCCCCTGCATTTCCCAGCCCTGCAGCACAAACCCCACTGCACGGCCACCTCCAGCCCTGCAGCATCCCTCTCTCCCTGCCCACACCGCTACCCGGTGCAATTCCCATAGTAAAGGGGATGGGACAGCAATGCCCGGCAGCTTCAGAGCCCTGGGTACTTTCCTTCCACCCCAGCTCTGCAAACACCGCACTGGGTGATGCTGGCCATGATGCTTTGCCTCAGTTTCCCCAGCTCTCCTTTGAGAACTACCGATAAAAACTACCATAAGGCAGCTAGGTATCAGCGAGAGGTACTAGTTGGCGCCACTTAGTTCGAGCCGATTCTGAACCGTAGGTTCCTTACACCTCCCAATGTCTGTATAAGCAACATAAATACAGTTCACACTATCTATCCCTTCTTCCCCCTAAAACGTTAAAATAAGCCCAGGACGCCCCCTCCATTCGCACTCTAAGGTGGCTGCAGGTGGGTGAGGAGCTGTGGCAGACTGCAGGCTTCGGCAGCCCCCTCCCTCCGTGAGGAAACCCTGGCAGGTAGCAGGGTGACCCTCGCCAGGGCCTAATACTGCTGGGGCTGAGGCAAGAGATGAGGAGCAAGGTGGGACAGGGCACCGAGGCTCTGTCCCCGGTCCGCGTCCCCAGGGCTGTGCCCCGCAGTTCGTGCCCCCAACCTGTAACTCTGATCCATGCGCTTGGTCCATGCCCCAAATCAGCGTCCCCAGTTCGTGCTCCTGGTCCATGACCCCAGTTGGCGTCTCCCAGCTGGTGCGCCCTAGTTGGCGCCCCGCAGTCCGCGTCGCTGGCTGCAGCCCCCCCACCCGCGTCCCTGGGCAGTGCACCCCGGTCACCGTCCCCCGCTCCGTGCCCCCGCAAGCGGGCGTCCCCAGTCTGCAACCCTGGGTGGCAGCTGGCGC
>WAAD01021476.1:19045-109320 GCA_013389945.1 Fregata magnificens | reverse complement strand
CACAGCAGGGGTGCCGCCGCCCCCCCATGCTGTGCCTCTGGGCTTGATGGAGCCCGGAAAGGAGGGAGCTGGGAATTCAGGGGCACCCCTGCATGGGGGTGGGCAGGCAGCCGGGGCTGCCCTGGGGGGCGAGGGGAAGGGGAGAGGATGGAGACCCTTGGGCTGAGGCCAAGGGATGGAGACCCTTGGGCTGAGGCGAAGGGGTGGAGAGGGCCCGGGTCGGGGGGCTGGCTGCTTGGGCAGCAAGCAAGGCTGGTTGGGTTGGGGGCAAGTTGGCTCTGGGGACAGCAAACAGGGCTACTGACATTGCCAGGCTCTGTGGGTGACGGTACAGAAAGCTGTGAGTTAGCTTGTGGTAAGGTGGATTAAGCAGCCCAGGGTAAGAGGGTTCTCTTTCTTGCTTCCTTCAGAAAAACATGATGCAGCTTTCCAAACCCAACAGCTCCAGCCCATGAGGCAGGAGGAACCTGCAAGGGGCTGCCCAGCTCATCGGACAGAGCGCACCACGTTTGGGTGTCTGTGCTTGCACAAAGTGCAAGGCAACAGGAGAGGAGGTGCTGGGAGAGACTCGGGGATGTTGCAGAGCAGAGTCCCACCTCCACTCTTGTAGCCCTTGTGATGAGGGGTTGTACGCACCTGGGAAGGGCTGCCTGCTAGGGAGACAGCTCTGAACCTGCCAGCTGGTGTCACAAGGTCCTGCACCTCCATCGGCTGCTGGCACCGAAAAATGGAAAAGCTGTAAAGGAGTGCTTAAATGAGAAGCTGAAGGAAAGTCAGCGGGTGTAGAAGTCCAGACTTGCACCCCTTGTGAGGAGGATGTGGCCAGTATCTAGGGAAAGAGCAGCAGGGAAATAAATGATGCAGCTGCAGTAAATAAGGTGAGTTTGACCGTGAATAGTACCGGCAGACCCACAGGAACGTTATTAAGCAACCAAGGAAGGGCAAAACTTAGAGGTGCTTCTGTCCCTATACCAGAAGCTTAAAAAAATAAGATAATGCCAGGCTTTCCAATCACCCTGAATGACAATCCCAGTACCAATACAGATTTCTCGAGATAGGAGATCCCAGATTCCAATAGGAAAAATGTAGAACCAGGACTGCGTTGCTGACCCCTGATCAGAAATACAGGTAACAATCAGCAAATATAAAACGAGATTAGAGAAACTAGTTGGCTCAGTGATCCATCAGGAAGAAAAAAAGTGGTTTTGGATACAATAATGAATCTCCTGGACCAAGCAGTGCTGGAAGCAGTGAGGAGTGCTGCTGCTCTGGGTTTGGTGGGGAGCGGTGCACAGGATCTGCTTCACAAGGTGTTTGTGGGAGAGCTGTTCTCTGCTAGTGACCACAAAACAACCAATTTAATGCTGTAGTGGGAGAGAGCACACCAAATAAATCCAGCGTGTGGCTCTACAATTTCAAGAAAGGGAGCTATGAAAAAATAAGGTGATTAGTCAATAACAACAAAATGAAAAGGAACAGACAGAGAGCAAGGAGCCTGCAAGCAGTCTGGAGGCGATTAAAAAATGCTCTATTAAAGCCCAAGTAAAACATGTGCCGCAACTCAAAAAGAACTAAGAGGTCCTAAAAAACACCCTGCCTGACTCACTGCTAAGGTTAAGGAGGTATCACACGGAGAAGGTCAGTATTTTAAAAGTGGAAAGGTTTCCCACGTGAGGAAAAAAGGAAAAGCCATAAAACATAGCAAGTAAAGTGTAGACAGAAAATTAAAAGAGCTAAAAAAGAGCATGAAGATCTCCTTGCAAAGATCTTTTAAAAAAAGTTTATTTAAATATATCAGAAATCAGAAGCTGGCTAGGGAGCCATTGCTCAGTACAAAGGTGCAATGGGGTACCGAGGAGGATAAGGCATGAGAAGGCAGCTCAGGCACGACTGTGCGTTGGTCTTCACTGCTGCAGGTATTTGGGAGATCCTCACACCCAGCTCATTCTTTGTAGCCCATAAGCTAGAGGAACTAGATCAATGTGACTTTACAAATGGCTACTGTACCAGAGGACTTGACCTACAAATTAAGCTCTGGAAGGGGACCCTGGGAGCTGCAGGGATGAGTGTCACCTCTGTCCCTGCTGGAGTGGTCAGGTTTGTACCAGGGGTGAGCACATGGGCAGACAGGCGGGTGGGAAAGAGCCAGCAGACACGGCTGCCGAAGAGGGAAAGACTGCCTTGCCAGCATGCTGGGACTCTAGGAAAATATCAGTATGCACACAGATCGGGGGAACCCAACAGACAGAACAGATGGACATTTTCAAAAAGATTTTGGCAAAATTATTTTTAAAAATTTTTGTTGCCATGTGGTTGAAACAACAGTCCTTTTATGGATTGAAACCTAGTTAAAAGATATTCCTATCTTGTAGGTAGCAAAGCGCAGGGTTTAACAGACAGTCCTCATTCGAGGACAAATGAGATTCAGCAATGGGGTTGCCCAAGAATCTCTGCTGGGTCATCAACATCTTAATTTGTGGTGTCGGGAAGGGAACGGGCAGCAAAATCTCCAGATTTGTGGATGATGCTAAGCTCTTTTGCTGACAAAGGGCTCCAGAAGAACCTTGCAAAAGTGAGTGGGCAAAACGGGCAGCTGAGATGGATGTGCCAGGGAAAGCTGCAGGCTGGTGCCAGAGGCCTCTGGAAGCCATCTGGGGTTAGCGTGGATTGGAGGAGCCCTCAGCTGGGTGAGCTAGCTCCCTCCATCATCATCTAACCGTGCAAACGTGTCCCCACTCTAAATTTGTGACCCATTAACGTAGCAACAGGCTGTTTCTCTTTTCTCTCCCCTGAGGCTGAGACCTCATAAGACTAGAGGATACAGAAATGCTTGAGGCAGTGATAAATCTTCTTTAGTGGGCTTTTATTTCCTTTTCTTTCACAATATTTTCTTTGGTTTCCTAGCCAAATTTTTTCTAAGGAAAGATTTCTGACTTCCTTTGAGCCACAGCTCAACATCTGTCCACATTGGGGGCTGAAGTAATACACTGTTAAGGGGTTTTGATGTCAAGCCCAAAACCCCACCAGGGATTTATGCAGCTCTCCCCTTTCCTCCCTCCTCCTCTTCAAACAGCCTTTCATTTGCTCTCACTAATTGTGCTGTCATGCCTTTCTTTTTCCCCCCCGGTCGTGCAGACAGCCTTTCATGCAGACAGGTTTCGGTGACAGATGCCTGTGCCATGAGCTTTCCGAGGAGGCGGGTTGTGCTGCAGAGCGTGCGCATCATCTGAACGCACCGAGCCGCGCTGAAATGATCCAGGCACCCATCCAGCCCAGGGACGGATTAGGCAGTGACTTCCCTGCCCCCCCCCCCCCCCCCCCCGGCCCCCCCGGCATGCCCCCCCCCCGCCCCCCCGAGTTGCTGCTGGATAATCGCTGCCGGTCGGGAGAGCCCCGCCAGCCCCAGCCCACCCACAGACACCACTTGCTCCT
Source organism: Fregata magnificens (assembly GCA_013389945.1). NCBI lineage: Eukaryota > Metazoa > Chordata > Aves > Suliformes > Fregatidae > Fregata > Fregata magnificens. The sequence goes on along the minus strand of WAAD01021476.1, from coordinate 105,888 downwards.
CTAAGTGGGCAGGAAAAGATTAGCTGAGCATCTCTTGGGAAATGGAAGGGGAGAGTCTTCAGAAGGACAAGGACACTGCAAAGCCCGGTGTCCCAGGGGAAGTGGCTGTGGGTAAGAGGAGCACAGCCAGGATGGGGGGGATCGCACGGGGTTGAACAGAGCTGTTCTGGGCTGTGCCCCCTTCCTCAGGCATACGCAGCCAGAGCTGTATGGTGAGTGTGAAGATCAGTGATTTTGACGACTTGCCTGAAATTGTGAAACAGGGCTTGGGACTGTGTAAATCAACCTGCTCAAATGGAAACTTGCTCTCAGGCCTTGCCAACAAATGGAGAACGATACCAGATCTGAAGGCTTCTGGGACATAACCAGAAGCTAATCCTGAAGAGGCTCAAAGCTTGAATTTCCTCCAAGTTGTGTTTGTGCCCAAGGAAGACTTTGTTGTTGGCAGGAAGACTGGGACATAGCAAGTGGGGCAATGCACAGCTCAAATACGTAGATGACCCTTATCCTGTTATCTCTGTTTTGCAGCTCTTCTTTTGGTCAGAGGATAGGGAGGACAGTGAGCGGCTAGCCCTGATTATTGGCCAGCTCACAGAGAACTCCTCAGAGGGGGCTGGGTGCCCAGTTTGGGGATCTCTGCAGACCTGCCTGGGTCCTTTGCTGTCCCTTCCCCGCCCGGTGCCTGTCAGATGCTGCCGTTGGCAGGAGGAGCCCCGGCAACCCCACACCCCCTGCACCCCTCCTGGTGCTCCCCCAGTTCCCCATCTCCTTCCTGCTGCAAAGGAAATAGCTGCAAAAGCCACTGCCCTGGTGTGTGTACTATGGGGTCAATACTACACCAGAGCCAGAGAGGGAAATGAACTAGATGTTTATCCCTTTTTTATCTGATTAGGATTTTTTTCTTGTGTTTTAAATGCCTGTCTGCAAAGATTTTCGAGAGAGATAGAGAAGCATTTTACCTGTCCAGGGTCTGCTGACCCGCACAGGGAGAAGCTGAGAGGTGGCAGGGTCAGGGGCACTCAGCACTGAATTGCAGGAGGTTTTAAGTAAAGTTATGGCGCACTGTCAGGGTGGACTTTTAAAAAGCACTGACAAGCCAGCCCCGACTCTTACATGTGCTCCTGTAGTGTGCTGTAGTCAAAATCTGAATGATGTAAGAAATAAGTACAAACCTTGGCTGGTTATTGCTGGTTCAGAGTGACTTCAGAAACCAGCTCGTACACAGGCAGTGTGAAATTTGCGGGGCAGCATGTACCATCACCGAGTCCTCGAGCTCCAGCCATGGTAACATGATCTAGGTGACAGACTGAAAACAGAGGGAAGTGTCAGTCCCTGCTGCAAATGCTCCCACAACTCAGCAGAGGAATGTGGGGATGGGGGTCCATGTCGCTCTTGTGCATGCGAAGGCAGCAAGCTCAAGGACTGGATCCCGCTTAGTCTCTGCTCGGGGGGATACAGGGCAGGATGAAAGGAGCCAGGATACATGAAATACGATAACTGGAAAAAATACAAACCAGAAGATGGGCTGTTTAATGCACTACAGATCCAGCAAAACAACCAGAGCTGAACAAAAAGCGTTCCTCCTATAGGAGCAAAGATACCAGCTCGATCTGGGGATAACCTGGAAGGAGAAGGGTGTGTTGAGATATGCTTTGTTAGCGTGTGTGTCTCCAGGCACTGCATGGATCAGACCCAAGCTGAAGTGTGCGGTGGGGGCTTTCTCCTTTTGCTGCATCTCTCCTGTCCTCTCCGAGATGCTCCTTCCAGCACAAGCACCTTCAAGCTCCCCCTGTTTGGTGTCTATGGCTTGCAACCTTGTTCTTCCTGCTCTGCCTGGCCTTCTTGCTACTGCTTCTGCCTCTGGCCTCAGCTCCCCCAGCCCTGAGGTCTTCCCTCTGCTTATTGAATTAGCAGAAGGAGAGTTACTATCACTTTTAATCCTAGAAATAAAGCAGGGACAGAAAAGTAAGGTCCCCCCAAACACAAGGACGCTGACGGTTTGCACAGTGAGTTGCTCTGATAGGTCATCCACCTAGAAAAGCCTGTTGTCTGTGTGGAAACAAGATACCTTGGGGTGGGCTGGGAGTGAGACCTTAGGTGCAGTACTGGGCAATGCAGAAACCACTGCTCTGTCCCTGGGCCTGCTGAGACAAATTCAGCCTCTGGATAAGCAGGAATCACATAATTACCTTTACTGGGGAGTTTTTCCAATAGTCTCCAGGTACTTTTGAGCCGCTGAGTTGAGCTTTCCCCACTGGGAATTTTTTTCTCCTTGTCACGATGGCAGGAGCTGCAAGGAGCTGGCAGTTGTCAGGAGCCATTTCCCCTTGGAAAGGTCCTCTGCGAGGGTCTGGGGGAAATCATCGTGCTCAGGCACCGTGGTCCCACCGTGACAATGCTGGCACCACACCCATGGCATGTCTGTGCTCACCAACAGCTCCTGGGGTTAACAACCATCTTTTTGTTCTCACTCAAACTCACAGCTGAGTCCCGGTGCATGTTGTGACCTCCTGCAGCAATACAAATAAAAATGTCAGTACTATGACTATTAATAGCATTTCTATTCCTGCTGCCATTATGATTGCTTTTGCTACTATTAATAATAATATTTACATATGCAAAACCACAGATGCAAAACAGATGGTTTGGTTGGGACCTCTGAAAAAACTTGTCTCTGCCTCATATATTTATGACAAAGACAGAGGGTTAACCACACAGAGTGCCATATAGAGAACAAATAGACAGGGGAAAAAGAATGAAATAATTCCTTCCACATTCCCAACAGAGGCCAAAACTCATCCATTCCCTCTCTCTGCTTCTCTCCTTTCTAGCATTTGAGACTCTTTTCCAATACCAGGTCAGAGATGGTTTCCATATTTGTTCAGACTTGTCTAATTTTATTTTCCAGTTCAGCTATTATTTTTTCAGATGCAGCTTTTCCTGATGGATGGAAAATACAAAAGGAATTGCTCATCTGCTCCCTGCAAGCTTTTTCCTGACCACTGGGAAGCTTAGGCACTATTCCAGGCCTGGAGTAAGCCTTGCCTTGTGGAGAAAACTTGATCCTTGTTTGCTGAGTTCACACGTCTGGGAATAATTTAAGCTAAGGGGAAAAGTAAAAGTGAGAAAGACTACCACCATCCCTGAGCCCATCTCATTCCCTTCACCATGCAGCCCTGCCTGGGAGGATGGCTGTGGCCATCCAAGATGAACCACCACCTCTCCACTGCTGGCCAATACTGTAAAGCAAGAAAGAGGCAGCACAGAGCAGGGCGAGACTTTTGGCAATTTCACCCAGGCTTGTTTCACAGAAACAGAAAGTAACGGAGAGTCTGCCAGCAACACGGCACCCCCCTCTGCTTTCAGCAGTGGCTGCTGTAGGGCTGGGCTCTCTCAGCGGCAGAGAGCGGAGGGGCTTGGCTTGGGCGGCCACCTTGCTCTTTGCGCCTGATTTTCCTGCAAGGATGAGGAGAAGCAGAAGGACAAGGCTGAAACAAGGACATCTCTTGCCTGCATTGATAAGTAGCTTTGAACTGGAATTATGCAAGAGTCCCACCAGCATGAACGGCTTCCCTGTGGGCACGCTTTGGTCTCTTGTCCGTAAATTTACAGTTGTGTGAACGCCAGAGGCTCCCCTGCACCCAGAGGTGTTGCGATTGTGGCCAACAGGTCTCCCCAGCCCTCTTCCACTGACAACACCCTTGGGGACACCCTGGTCTCCCCAGGTAGCCCCAGGCCGGGCTGCTCCTTTCATAAGCAGGAGGAGGAAGAGGAGGAGGAGGAGGGAAGGGTCTATATGCTCTGCCACAACAAAGCAATGTTTAAACAGAGAAAGGCACCGGACAGCCCATACTGCATGCTAACGAGTACAACGCAGCGTCCCTGAGCACTAATGGAGTAATAAAGTGCCCCACAAACTAAAGAGCCCCCAAGTGCTACTGAGGACTGAGTAGTCCCTGAATACTCACATCTCTCTCAGGTCAAATTCCACTCTTTAAACCAATCCCCATTACATTTTACACATCAGGCTGTAGAAGGCCTCGGAGGGGCTGTTAGGGTCTATTGTAGGCGAATAAAGCAAGTGTCAAAAAGACTTTTAATGCCCAGTTAAAAATGGCCGAAATGCAGCCTGCAGTTACCTGATAAGCTGCAAGGTCTCTACTGGGAGAAATATTTTGGTTTTTAAATTGTCTCAACCCTTGCACGCTTACAAGAGACTGGCCTTGGCTCTAAACTAAAGCTTTGTCAAGTACATTAAAACAATATTAAAAGCCTGGCTTTTGTTCCATAAAGACTTTTAATGCTTGTTGGTTGGGGTTTGTTTTCTTATAATGGTTATGACCAGTAATTATTGAACATATCAGAGCGCTGTGGATCTCTGCAGCTCTGTGTGGTTTACAGCATCAATACTCCTCCCAGCACAGTGGCTGTCCCATCACTGCTGTCCCCACCATGCAGGTGTGGGAACCAAAGAGCTTGGGGGGGATTAACATCTCCAGAGATGCATAACAGGGCAATGCCAGAGCCGGGCGACAACGCCCGAGTCCCACGTCCATGGGCTCTGCTCATTGCAAGAGAAAATATTCCTGGTTTACTCAGTGCAAATTACCCTCTTACTCTTTACAAGGAAACTTGAGAGATAGCACCCATTTACAGGTTCAGTTAACCTTTTCTGTGAACAATTACCCAATGACTACAGGCTACGATGTCCATCGGTGGATTTTACGTAGATATTTGGACATTAAAAAAATCAGATGTTTGACTAGCTAGAGGTTTTTTCAAAGCAGATCTGCAATTCATTCAAAGATTCAGTCTCAGAGTGTCAACAGCCAAGAAAGCCAGGGTTCAAGCTGCAACAGGGTGCTGCTTACCATCCCATGTTGTTCCTCTGTGCTGTAGGGTCTCTCTGGGGCAGACCAGCCTCACGGTGCTGTTTTGCTGCTATCACTATGCTTTGGGAAGCATGTTTGCATAGTGGCAAGCGAGGCCAACACACGAAATTAATGGCATTTGAAGTTCAGTGCAAGTCTTGACTGTCAGGAATGCAGCATTAAAAGTAAAACTTAAAGCTTCCATATTGCAAAACCTATTAGCTGCTTTACCGTTTTTGCAGTCATGCCAGTTCACTCATACTGGAGCTTTTACCAAAGCATGACAGCTCATATGTTTAGCTTGGGCCAGGCTTAAAGTTCTGATGAAGCCTAATCTTGTGACCTGTATTTACTTTGGCCGGGGATGCCTTTTGCACAGACGACTTCCTATCCTTCCTAATCTTTCCCGCAGGAAAGAAGCTGGGAGTTACAAGTCGGGGAGAGGAAAGCAAAGCCAACCAGACATGCAGTGAAAGAGAAACAAGCACTGCACACGTCGGTGAAGTGGGCCAGGTTCAGGGACCTTGTCTGTTAAGGGAAGGAATTAAAGGGGGAGTCAGCACCTCTGCTGTCATCATTTGAGATACGTCAAATCCATCATCGTTTCTCTGGAATTTTACCCATCTGGAAACATGGCTGGCTGCAATTGCGACAGCCTCACGGCTTAAGGATGGAAAAGTCTCTGCTTGGCTCAAACTTGTCAAACCTCCCACTGAAACAGAGAAGAATTTTGTGAGTATAAAACCCTGGCAACCCCCTGGGATTTGTCACTGACAGGCTGCTCACAGGTCCCAGCCGCCAGCGCCCTACGGAGCTGGCTGACTCTCTGCAGCGCTGCAAAGTGCCCATGGAAGGAGCTGCTCTCTCCTGTGTGACAACAGAGGGAGCATGGACCCTGTGTCAGGCAGCCTAGCTGGATGCCAACAGTTAGATAATGTGAACTCCCTCACTCCTTACCTCCATTTCCACAGTCTAAAACTAACTCAGGAGAAGCATGTGTAAATACCGGCCTTGGGCATCATGCTTTTACCACCCCTCTAAAATCTGCCTCTTCACATCCCCTACCACCACAGGCCACTTTTAACATTATGCTTCGATTTGCTGCAAATTCTCTGAAAGAAATCAGGGAAGCTGGAATTGGTTCCAGTCTTCGCCTTCTGCTTTAGCACGCAGGCCAACGCCAAGGTCTGTGGAGAAACCCTACAGGGACCCTTCTGGTGCAACTACAGCTTGAGCTACACACAGGAAATACCCAACTTTCCCCTTGGCCTCACCTTCAATTTACTTCACAACCCCTAAACTGTAGCTGTAAGATTAAAGAGAGAAAAAAAAAAAAAAAAGAGATAAAAACCCAGCGCGCACACTAGTCGTTTTCTAAGAGAAAGCCAGGTCCCTACGGTGGCATTTACCCAGCTCTGGAGGCACGAGTCACCCAGGACACGACAGCAGTTTTCCACTGGAAGCCAGATGCATGAAGTACCAAACCACTTTCCAAAAATGTCTTTCTTATGTTTTGAAGTAACGTGGCAAGCACAGACCTACCTTTCTAATGCAGCGGTGAGACACCATGCACCACGCTGGCACTAAAAGTGCTGGTGAGCTTCACAAAATCCCTACTTCATATTCAGAAATAGGGCTCTGAATACAGAGACATAACAATGGGGTGGAGGGCTTTGTCAGAAAACAAAAGGCCAGTCAGGTTTGGACTGTTTGATATCTTGGGTTTGACCAATTCCCATGAGTTGAAACAAAAAATTCTGAGTAGCTGGAAATATTCCCCAGTTTCATTCCCACGGAAGAGAAAGTGCTTAAAAGCATTCTAAGGTTAATGGGAACATGATGAAAGAACTATTTCTGTAGAGCAGCATTTTGAGTATATGCCTCCTTTAAATGCATTTTCCAAGCATTATAGCAGAGAAATTTGGGATAGGGTTCAAATCTCTCTCAAACTTCTGGAAAGCGAGTGGCGAGGAAGCAATCTATTGTGCTGCTGCAGAGATGCTCCAGTTCATGGCTCGAGGGCTCTGCAGTGGCCGGGCTGGGGCTGCCGGGAGCCAGCACCCGCATGAGCAAATCACCCACCAACAGGGAAACAGAGCACCCGCATTTGCTCTGATAAAAGCCCTGAAACCCAGCATGGCCACCCAAAAGACGTATGTGCACTGCCCGCAGGGATTTGTGCCAGAACAATGTCTTTCCAAAGCTGGCTGACACTTTTTGCCTCAGAAGGGAAAGCTGTCATCCTAAAGCTTCCCTAATTAAGCAACTGGGGAGCGTGTGAGCACGCTGCACCCCTAATTCCCATCTAATGATCGGGCCAGGAACTGGGGTTTGGAAATACAGTGAATTTGATCAGTAGAGGGGGTACACTTCCCTCCTGGTGTAGAACATCGTATCCCAGATGTGTTTTACAAACCCAGAAGTGCACTGGAGCAGTGCATGGTGCCCCACAGCAGCTCAGAAGACATTAATTACCAAATGAGCGATAGCTATGAGTTTCCCTCACCACCAGTGTAATTACCTGCTCCAAAGGGGGCTGGGATTTGCAGAGGGGCTCACAGCAGTTGCACGTGCTCATCGGGTGCTTTCCCTGTCTGCGCCAGCTACCCAGTCTGCATGTGCAGTAGCTGTGACCGCATGCAAACGTTGGTAATGCAATTACACACATACCATGTTGATTAATCGGTACCACCATTATTTTTTTTTAATACAAAAGAGAAAAACTCTCTAGCATCATAAATAGTTGAATAATTATTATTTCATTATTATTGTATTTTTTGCTGTTTACAAATACTTATATTGGACCAAAGTGGTTGCAAATTTTTTGATAAGAATGTCAAACCCACTAGCAATTTTAGGAGAAAGCCTGTAAAGGCCACTGGTTTTTAAACTACTTAGGAGCAGCTTAATGTGCGCTCTGCATTGAGTTTAGTTCTATAACAACTGCCTTGCAAGGTTACCTCTCAGCAAAACTGCAATCAGTAACAATAAACCTTAAAAAGGCTTCAGCATAGATATACATTTCAAACTCAGTGGCCCCAGCACAGCGAGGGATGTGTTTTATGCAGAAGTCTCGCAGGTGATTTGCCGAATCAGGACCTTAAAGTGGGAGCTATTTTCTACCACTGTGTAGTGCTTTTGTAAGGCATCGAATTTTAGATGAACCGACCAGAAATGAATGCTGATCTTGCCATTGACGTGCTCTTGTCCCCTCTGCTCCTGTGCCGCCCTGCCTGCCTGTGTCCAAGCCCAGAGGTGAGGGCACAGCAGATCAAATCGATTGCACGCTCCCGGGCTATGGATGTTAGCCAACAAGCTCCTTGTGACCCCTCACCTTTCTGCCATGGGAAAATGTTGGGAGACTCATTTCCCCCTGTTTGCAGGAACAAACAGCAGCAGTTTTACATCACAGGAAAACATTATATTAATGAGTATGCTTCCCCACATAAGCTACGCGGTGCAGTTAAGCAGTTATGCAAACCACCAGACTACCCCAGCAAAGTTCTCAAGATTCATCAGACTAAGGAAATAAAACAGAAGTTTTGCATTTCTATTGATTTAGTTCTAGTACCACAGAAGGCACTGGGAAGAATGGATGGAAAGAAAGGCTCTGGTGATAGACCGATCAAGCTGAGTTAGCGAGAAGCAATCAGACCGAAGCAAAGCAAATAAGAAGGCTGCCTGCAGGCAGCCGCGGCCAGGAGGCTGTGCTTGCCTTCCTGTTTGTGTTTACCAGGACATAGCTCCTGCCATTAACTGCATTGTGCTTGCAGGGAGCAGCAGCTCCAGTGATGGATGGCTTCTGTGGAGATCTTTTGTACCTGTCAACAGGGCTGAGCAATAAACAGCCTAAGGCAGCATCCACTTCATTCCTTAACACGTAAGCGCGCTGTGCCCAGCTTTCAGATCACGCACAGGAGCCAGCTTGTGGCTGCAAAGTGTGTGCGTGTGTCCAGACAATTACGCACCAGCAAGTTGCTGCAACTCTCTCCATCTCAGGAGGGAGGTGAGATACAAAGAGCTGAAAGCCAAAAGGAGAAAGCAATGGGTGCTTTATCAATTACCTGTGGATCGCTGACCGTTTGCCTGTACAGGGTGCATGTGGAAAATGACAAGCTTCATCTTGCAGCCTAGCAGCATTCCCAGCACATGCTTGCATCTAGTTAGGAAGCCATGTTGACGTTCAGACATTGGATCACCTCTGAGAGCCACCAGCCAGTCTCCCTGGCCCACGATGCCAGCACTGAGCACCCCTGGTGCTGGAAGAGTCTCTGGGAGGCAGGCACCACCATCGCAGCTACACGTGCTTCGCAGCCCCACAAGCCGCGTATCAGAGAAAGGGCAGAAAAGGGATTTAGATTAGCTGCATTTAAGCATTCATTACCAAACCATCTTAATCCAGGGAAGGGAAGAGGCAACGTACCCCTGATCTGGGCATCCGTGGCCATCTCTCCTCTGAGAACCTGCCCCAATTTGCCTGCTCTGACAAGCATAATCTCTACATTCTGTAGCCAGAATAGTTGGCTCTTCACAGAAGCCTGTGATCGTTAATTTAGCATTGACCTTGGCCTACATAACATCCAGCAGAGTATCAAGGTGTGTGACCTCAGCTTGTCCTAATCCCTCAGCTGCTCCAGCCCTGGGACTCCTGCCGACGGCAGTGGGAGCTCCCTGCACCGAACAGCTCCAGCCTCAGCCCCGAGCACTCCAACTTGCCAGCGTGTTTGCAGAGCAGAGCGTGTCGTACTTCTAAAGAGTGACAAATTACCAGGAAGGGCTCCCCCCGCACCCTAGCTCCGCTGTGCACAGCCGAAATCCCCCGTGCCACATTAACAGCTAATAAAACAATAGAGCTTTTAGTGCTGGACTTCAAAGGGATCTCGGGCAGATGAATGAATTTAGCATTTCTTCACTTACTGTCAGCACTGAGGGAGAGAAGGGCAGGCTGAGGTCGAAGACTTCAGCAGGCAGCGGCAAACAAATACAGCCTGGTATTTGGGCTACTGCAGAAAAATGAGTGGTAAATCAGCTAAGCAGTTGGTAAGCACCAGGTTTTTCTTCTCCTTTATCACTGCTCATCCACTTCAGCTGCCCTATTTTCTTTTTTTTGTTTGTTTGTTTTCCTGTGCTACATGACCACTACAAAAAATACCATCGCAATTAAAACCCCCCATAGTTACACCTAAACCACAGGCCAAGTCACCAACAGCTCATTACAGTGTGGAGAATCTTTAGGCAGCTTGGCCCAAAGTCAAGAAAACGTAATTATTTTCAGACATAGCAACACAATTGTATTTGTTAAACGTGCCTTGAGGTCCCGCAGCTAATTTACAACTATGTGCCCATCTACAAAATGATTTCTGCAAACCATTAGCTCATTGTCATGTGCAGTCACAGTAAGCACCTACATGAATTAAGCTTTGAATTATGCAACTAAGAGTGGATTAATATTACTTTAAAAGTATCTCCCTTTTAGGAGCTGGAAAAGGAAGTAGGAGACAGCAGGAAAAGTGGGGAGAACAGTATTTGTCTCAGATCGCATAGCTCAAATCATACTTCCTTGGCCATGCACATAAAGACCCTCCCGCAGCTCACTCCCACATGGAGCGAGGGAAACGCAGAGCTGACCAACATGAATGGCACCTACAAGGGAGATGGTTGCTGGTGGAGAAGACAGTCAAAGATTCAGAGCTCCCACCAGTGAGGCTGTGCCAGCCAAATCTTCACCAGGGATGGAGCCTATGGGGTAGTTTGGAAGGGATTAGAGATGGAAGAGATCTTAAACAGATGAAGCATCATTTTGTAAAACTGCCACAAGCAACATGGCTTAGTCGCTTTCTTATATTTTTCCTTCATTTTCTGACCCGCTCTTGTTAAGTCAAAGCCTTTACTCCCACACAGTATCTGAGGAAGAAAAAAAAAAATCTCTGATTGTTCTGTGCATGTTTTTTATCCTTATGTAGTACATGATACCCAAAACAACAGGAATGAATTATCCTAGTTTTTAGAGTTGGCGTGTTTTAGCCTCTTGAATACCATCATCTATATTCTACATCATTTCCAAGTCCAGCCCAAATGGCTTGTTCTGGAAAACAACTTTAAAGGTTGCAATCATTTATGTCGCATTCACATCTGCTGCCAAATTTTCAAAGCATTCTCCATTTGGCTGTCCTACAAAACACTTCTGCAGAGGACACTTTCCAAGCGTTCGCCACCGCCGTGCAGCGACAGCATTTGCATGCAGTCAGCTCATGCGGAGCTGTGGCGTTGCTCAAAAGCGGCGGGCTCGCAAGCGGGGAGGGAGACGGCCTCCTGATAACTGAGCTGACAACTTCTAGGTTCTCTAAAACCAGACCCTTCCAAGAATGCCCTTTGTTCAGCAGTTGCTCCATTCAGTCTCTCTCCCTGTTTGCTTGTAATTTATTCCTTCTAAAAGTCTTGCCCTAGGCTAGTAGAAAATTAAAACAAGGAGCCAGATTTTCTTCCTTTTTTTTCCTCACTTTTGCTCTTTCATCAAGAACAGTGAAAATTTGGCACAGTTGAATATTTTGTTCAGTTCTTTCTTTCAGTCTTTGAAGTCCCCTAAAGCCTTGGTAGGAGTCTAGGCTTCCACTCACATCTGCTTTCCATGAAGCCATTTACCGCACTTTATTTGTGCCATATTAGATTTTTCAGGACAGGGACAGAACTAACGAAGCATTTTCATTCCTGGGAAAGTGGCATCTATACAACTACCACATTACTCTGATAGAAACAAACTACAACTGACATATTTCAAGTTCTCAAGCAAGCAGCCATGTTGCGCTATGGGCAGCAAAGGGTCCAGAGCTGTTAGATACTTCTTTTCTTTTTAATGCTCACTTAGCATTAAACACCCTCAGTACAGTTTTAGTTTACACAGTTATTGAGAGATGCTCTGGTACCTGTAAGAAAATGAAGGAAAATGTCTTATGAAAGGGAGAGCTTGGATGAAAGCTTAATGAAAACAAATTGTGGCTGAACAGAAGCTGCATCAGAGACAGTATCAATGACACAGAGCACTGTCAACAAGATAATGGCATCATGCTGCTAACTAACTGCTAAGGCATTTCTTTTACAAGCAGAAGACTAATCCCCTGACAATGCTCCATTCCAAGGACTTTATTGCTATCAGAGCAAGGAAAGGGTGTTGATTGAATCTCTTTATCAGATGGATCCTGGTGAACTGTAGGGACTATTGATTATCCTGCTGTTTTCTATTTTGTATTTCTCTCTTTAATACACTCCCCCCCCGAAATATTTGCCCACTTCTCATATTGAGAATGTTATTGAGATTGTTCTAAGTCAGAGGTGATAAAGTAGCAACTGAGAAAAATGTGCCTTGGAGGAGTCAACATCAAGAGCCCAGCAAGCTCATTCTTTGAGCACAATCTCCAATGGCCTTCTGAGCTTAGAGAGGGGGAGTTTGTTAAAAAGCCAACTGGAACTTGGAAAGTTCATCATAGGATTGGCTACCCAAGCTCAGCACAGCTCCAATCACTGAAGCTCATGGAAGAAACATTTTTTGGAATCCAGCCCTTTGCCATCCAGACAAAGGACCAAATCACAACCAAATGACAAAGTGTGAAACATGTGCTTACATTCATTCAGGCTGGGGAGGAAAAAGTCACTTACTGGTTGAGCTTGGTCACAGGGGCCGCGCATCAGTTAGCGGGCGAAAGTCTTCATAATATTGCTTCACATTACTTAGGGCAGAAATGGCCAGATCAAGCTCTCATATGCTGCTTTGAGTAACCAAATACCAGACTCAGATGTCTAAACAGACATGAAAGTCATGCCCTGTGTATAGCTATGAACAGCTGCAAGCAAGGTGATAGCACAGCCTCCTACCTCAGTTTCTCTTGCTGTTTGAAAGTGAAAGAATAACACGTCCATAATGGAAGTTATTTACTACATCCTGTCACCGAGAGGTAGGATCATGGCTAGATACAGGATGCTTATCCTGGGTTTGATGGAAAGCATGGAGAGGGCTTGTATGCCCCATCTGTAAAGCTCTGTTCAGTTTCCTCCACCCCAAGCTGAAGAGTGCTGGTTCATCATCTGGTTTCCCAGGGTTTCCTCCCTCCTTTCCAATACATCTTTCTTCCTAAAAGTCTCTGTTTCTTCATTTCTTTCCATGGAAAATGTTTTCAAAGCTGGAGGGTGTTGAAATAACCCACGAGACAGCCATTGGAGTCCCCAAAAGATGACCATCCCCATGTCTCTTCTGTTACAAGAAGTATCATGTACCTATAGGACACCTTTACTACTGCCACGTATCTCGCTGTCGAATTGCACGTGCCTTACAGAAATACTGAGACATGAATCAGGTGTTTAAAAGTAACATGGATCCTGAAGCGTTCCCTAACCTGAGCAGGCGATTGGGTGCCCCAACAATGTTCAGGTCTCCCCCGTCCACAGAGACACGGCTCTTGCTGGGAGGCGCTTGCAATCACTGGAACAGGGGCTGTGGTGGATGTCAGGAGGTAGGGGGCCCAAGAAAGGGATGCTTTTTCCTGCTGCTCTAGTGATTTGAATTATTTCATGATGGTAGAAACTAGGAGAGGAAAAAAAACCACAGCACTACGTTAAAAAAAAAAAAAAAAAAAAAAAACATGATTTAAAAAAGTGCTGTGCCAGGTAAAACTCCTCTGCTTTGTTATTATGAGACTTCCCAGTATTGATAATTTCTCCTAGTTGCTGGTTTGTAAGTTACTTCTGAGTAGAAAATTCATTTACATGGGCCAAGTCAACAATAATGTTTTTCCTGGCAACGGTTCATTTTGCCAGTGGAAACATTTTTCCCCCCTTCTTTTCTGGATTCAGCTCTGCAAAGTTGCTAAATTCTTCCAGATCTCTGGTCTGATGTGATCATAAATATCCTGATTGTATTCCACTGATTGACAGACTGGGAATGGATTAAGTGGGGATTACAGCCTGGAATGATCAAAATGTGCTTTCATGGTCAGTAACTCTGCAATAAGTCATAGTTCCAATGTACATTAACTATATAATCTAATTAACATGGCTGTTTATGTATTTAATATTATTCTTAAAACTTTTTAATAAAAGAGGTTTTAAGGGGAATTATATGTTGTTTAAAATATAAGAACCTGTTCCTTGAACGTACAGTAGTTTGGGGTTTGCACTATCATTAAGATGACTAATAAAATTATCTCTTGCTATTAAAATGTGATTTGAGCAGTATAATGGGCCTAATTCAGCCCTCACTGATAGGTGGGGAAACTCAGGTTCTCTGTTTTATTTAAAGTTACTTTGGGTTTATGTTTTAGTAGTTCAGGACAGAATTTAGTTCATTAGGATTAAAAAAACTACCTTTTTAATAAACTGAGACTATTAAATCCATATAGGCACATAACTAAAAGCATCTGAATTTTCTAAGGTCCTCAGTACTCACAGGTCTCAAAGCTGTCATTATTTACCGAGTAGGAGCAGCAGGAACTAGTCTTATGGGTACAAACCTTAGATGTTTTACTGCACAGGTTCACATGCACACAATACATACCTAATGATATCAAACCAAATTAAACAATTCATCAAGGCAAAACTCCAAACTATGGCAATGTGTTCAGCAGCTGCACTTGTGAATATAAAAAGAGCTTGCTATTTGATTGCAAGGTCAAGGAATTATAGTGGAGATGTTATGCAGTTGTCCATAAAAACTGAAATCTGAAACGAGTAAATATTTTGCAGGGCTGTGGATTCTCTGCTGTCTCCAATCCACCCAGCCTTGAAGTCAGCATCTCAGAGCTGTGACTTGTATTGCTCTGCAGCAATACCTCTACTCCAAGACCATTTTTTAGCTTTTAGAAGATTTTGCATTTTCACTTGCTTTTGTGCCTGCTGGAGCTGCAACTAAGTGTCCCTGAACGTGCAGCTCCCCCGGGCAGTCCTCCCGCAGTGGATGGGGGCACCACAAACCATGCTGGGCACAGCTGGGGGCTGCAGCTTCTACTTAAAGAGTTCATGTAGGTATTCAAGCTCCATCTGCCCTTGGTGGCCACGACAATAGGGTCCCAAGAAAGTTTAATATGGTGTGTAAGTACTGCTGAGCAATATTGGTGAGAGCCAGGTTGAGAGGGAGCCCTTCTGCCATGCTCTCTCACACCCACATTTGTCTCCTCCCTCCACTGCATGGCCATCCTCTCACCTACATTCTTAGAACTTTTTCCTGACCTGGGACCTTTTAAAATAAAAAGGAGCTGAAAAGTTTCAGCACATCCAGCTGTTGGCCTCTGATGTCCCTGCTACCCTCCTGATCAGAAAATATGCCAGAGGGTCTACTTATGCTGGTGCACAGACATCACTAGGCAAGGATCAGGATGGACACCATCTGACTTGGACTTAGGACCCGATCTGGAGATCACAGGAGGATTCAGCCCTCTGCTCACCTGACACCTGGGGTCCTGGCACAGATCACAACTCTGCTGGGCTGTCACCAGAGATCAGGTGGTGATGGCTTGCCTTGAGACTGACCTTGTGCAGGAGTCAATCCATCAACTGCGGGATGAAACACACTTCATCGTACTGCCGATCCTCCAAGCCACACGGAAAGCTCTACCCAAAGTCCCTTAAATGAAGTAGGAATGTTTCAATTTAAAGGAATTAGAAGCATCTTTAAAATGTGACGGTTCCCATCATACTAAGTCCCTCACAGTGCACTGCCCGACAAGCCTGATTATTCCCCAGCCGGCCGGGGGCTTAGAAAATATGTCGAGCACTCAAATCATTTTAGATCCTGCTGCACTGTACATACCCAGAATCCGAGCAGGGTTCACATTTGAGGGCTTATAAAAACTTGAATCCACTCCAATAACTTAAATCTCTCAGTGAGGTTTATAGTGATTTAAAGCCATTGGAACTCTCCACGTTTAGTGCGCAAGGGCTCCAGCTTGGAAGAGAATCAAGGCATGTTCCAGCATGGCAGCTCCAGGCATATTGAATCAATTTCAGCATGTAAAAATAATTAACAATGATAAAAATACATTAATAATGCTGTAATTATAAGGCCAGACCAAAGTTTCAGCCTGAAGAAAAAAAATGGCTGCAGAAATTCAGCAAGGTTCGTGAACAGCTTGAACTGGGAGTAATGAGGGATTTCAGTGACAGGAAAATAAATGGAGCAAATCAAGGGTAAGGAGCAAAGGAAGACCACATTTGTCAGTAGTCAAAAAGTTTTACTGGCCTGAGCTGCAGGACTTGCTAAATTCTGTCCTGGAGCAGTGCCAGCGCAGCATTGCTAGGCCAAGGGATCAGAAACAATTCAACGTCCAAGATCTTGCAAGCCATCAGGACTAGGATCAAATGCTATACATCATGGATTTGGCTCATAAATCTCTGCTTTCTAGTAGCATATAGTAGGAAGGCAAAATTTAGCACCTGTCTGGAAAGGACACAATGTCATCTGAAGGATGCTTTTCCAGAGCTTCCCAGAACCAGCTCAGTCCCCGCAGGGTGATGTCAAGCCCCAGGGGACAACAGGGCTTTGGCTATTTCTTCACAAGCTTTCCAGCACCTGGTACATCAACTTCCAGCCTGGACCAGCACCAGGAAATGCCCAAGGCTGCAGGAATAAATACCAACAGGGACAACGTTAACCATCAGATGGTTTTATCACATTAAACAACTGATGTGTTTTGGTCAGCAGTCCAGAATGGTTCTTATTTCATCAAAGCTGATTCACCCATCCCAACTTGTTCTGCACTCAGTCATCATGCAGGTACCTCCTTGAGCCTTTCAATAATACCATCCCAGCCTGCAGAAAAGTTTGTAGAATAAACTAATAGCACAAGGTCTGTTCAAAGGCTGTGGGGAAAGAACATGCGAAATATAACACAATTTCCAGTGCAAATGGTGGAGAGAAGAGGGTTGGGCAGAGACAGGTGATGTCCCTTTTTGTAGGGGAAAGACACATTAATTTTAATTCCCCTGGCAGAAGGAGAGACATTTTCTCATTGTTCATGTTAAGGTGAGTTTCTGAGCACAGAAGATAGGGACTCTGCTTCCAGAGCAGAAAAATAAAGCCTAATCTTATGCCATTATATTCACAATTCTACTGTGGTTTTGAAATTAACCTTTCGCTTTGGCATGAATTCCCACCTCATTTTCTGTGAAATACAACAGAGCTCGGGACAACTGCAACCAAGAGAGATTTCTATGAAAAAAAAAAAAGCCTGTAAACCCTTTACTATCTTTAATCATGAAAATAATTCAGTTGCTGCAAACCTGATATTCATGGCTGGGGCCCAAGGACCTTGCAATTCACAAAAGCACTGAAGGGATCCATAAAAAGTGGCTGGCCATGAGGAATTTACACTTGTTTTTTAAAGGGAGTAAAAATGTGGCTATAGCAATTTAGAAGAGTTTATGTATTCAGGCCTTAGAGAGGTTTAAATCACTTAGTTAAGAAAGATGCATTGGTGTGTTAGTGAACCTTCAGGCAACACATAGAGCCAGAAGAAATTATACGTCAGAAGCATTTCTGGGCAGAGGAGAGTGCTTTGAAGCTTGCTCTGCCCACAAAAGGGGTCCCCGACTCAGCTGCGTGGTGGACTCCAGCTCATCACCCCCCACGTTCAAAGCATCCTTCCAACTCCACCCATGTCCCTTCCACCCCACATGGCACCAGTTGGGGCCACTCACAACCATGCTCAGATCCCCCAGCTCCCCTTGAGCAGCCCCTTGCATCACCCGTCCTCTCTCAGTGCCAGGGAGGTCCCTTGCCCAGCACAGTTGTGGTCCCCTGGGATGACCAGGAGCCTTTGGCCAACGGAAACGTCCAGGATTGGGAGGCCCAGGAAGGAAAGCGCTTTCAAAGGGCTCAAGATAAGACGGGGTCTTTGAGAGATAATGACGCTCCCCAGCCTCACAGCATGCAAGACTAATTGCAAAGCCCATCTCCCTGACCTGGGTTTCCCACTCTAAGCCCTTGTCTCTTCCTCACATTCACTTGCTAATTCTGTTCAAGCATTTTAATCCTACCTACTACCAGGACAGAAGAGTAAGAACTTACTATTTGGAAATAAAGCTGGTAAAAATACAAGAACGCAGTGAGGGAAGAGCTGCTGGTGTGCAAGAGCTGTGAACTCTGGTTTTAGGGGGTCTCGGGGCCCCTGACCTGGATTCCCCATGTTGCCCTCAGGTACCTGGAGGAGATCCTGCCCCGCTCTGCAGTGTGGGGCCAACATCACAACCGTTCAAGCTGCCTTCCAGTGTCACACATCTCTTATGATACCATCAGACACTGCTGACAAAGATTTGCTGGCAGACTGCAAGAATTTTGGGCACTACGTATCTGCTGCTCGCAGGGGACAGGGCTGTCACAGCACTGCAGTGCTCCTTGCTGCTGCAGCACAGGGTGGGCTGCATCGGAGCTGAAGACAAGAGGAACCGAGAAAAAATGGCTGATGCCAAGACACTGAACCAGGGACAACACAATGTTGACAGAAGCAGCTGGCTCTCAAGTGGCACGTGCTTCGCAGCTCAAAGGGCCATAATTTCACCTCTGCATTTCCTAACACTGCAATCCCAGGACAAGCCCAGTTGACTTTGCTGGCTGGTCATGCTCCCAGTCTTGGGAGCAAGTATAGGGAAAGGCACTTTTCTTGCTTTAGCTTTGGGTGTGCGTTTTATTTTTCTTGCCTTGGTGCCCTCAGGGTGGTTGTTGGCCGCAGTAGATGGTGGGTTTTATTTTTCTAGCCTGTTGTACCCTCTCGGGAGAAGTTGTTACAGTTGTAGTTGTATTTTTCCAGCTTTTCCAAGCTTACCAACTCCCCAGGGTGCTGTTTGCCTGAGTGGTTTGGTACAGTTTTATTTTTACAATAACTATTACACTTTTTAATTTTATTTTTGTATGTTAATTAAATACTTTTTAATCACAATGCAGGCACAGTTGCAGGGGCCAAGAAAAATACATAAACAAGAAGAGAATCCAAACATATATCTGCCCAGCATGGTACAGAAAAACTTTCCAAACCCAAGTTCAATCTAGCTCAGTCCTGGATCTCTGCATTAAAAATTTAACAACACAACTCAGCCACCAGTAGTCTACTCTTCAGTTCACTGCAAATCTTTTCCATGGATTATCAAGGAGAAAGGTAAAATGCCCAGAGAGCAGCCAGTGTGTATCTGCAAGAGAAATGCTGAGCTGTGGCACCAACTCTGCCCACCCCAGGTTCCCAGCAGTCCTTGAATCAAAGAAAAATATCCTGAAGTTCTCTTTAAGCAGTGTTTGTCAGATCACACTGAAGACATGCTGAAATTGTACAGCAAAAGTGTGACTTGTTTCTCGGCCCTGGCACTGGACACCAGTTAGGGTAGCCAGTTCAGCCTACTGCCCTATGGTTTCTCCTAGCCCAGCATTTGCCCCTGCAAAATCTATAGGGAATCATCTTGTCCACCTATGCACATGCAGCAGAAAGGAAGGAAAGAGACTGCTGACATCTGGAGAGACATGTCCTTGCCTACCATGGTCAAAGCCACCTCTTTAAAGTGCTAGTGCTGTAAAATTCTTGCCATGCCTGAGAAATAAAATGTGAGATTTAATTTAAAATGAGAGATATTAGAAGGGAGAACTGCAGGTGATGAGGTGATGGCATTTCTTTGGCTCAGGGCCAGGAGGGTAGGAAAAGAAAACAAGCTAGATGCGTTATATCCTACATACCTTGGCAGCTCAACAAAGTGACACTCATGTAGGGCTCATGAACAAGGCAATTAATGGCAGGGAAGTGGCATTAGCTGCAGCACAAGGAGCACTATAAGAAATTAGAGCTGAAGTTCATTCAAAGCACAGGAGAGACAAGGCCAATAAAAAAAATCCAGCAGCAGTGTGTATGTGAAAAGTCAATGTACTACACATGCAATAGAAGCAGAGAAGATATGCGTGATCCCTGCACACCTGTCACCCTTATTTTTTAAATGTTTAACCGAGCAGTGATTTCTTTAATATCTCCATGTACCTGAATCACGTTAGTTAAAGGCTGGGAGTGGATGGAACAGCTAGGTATGAGGACCCCTTGTCCTCAAAAACAGGTCTTCTGCAATACCGTCAAAATTACATGATGAAAACTGCAGCGATGGAGTTACCTGGATGCGTACAAAAGCTAAATAATATATTTCAGATATATCCCTGCCTTTCTATTGCAAGCACACTGAATGAACAGCCATGCCATCTCAATGGTGAGTGGACCGTACTGGGCACAAGCACTGGGTGACTGTTGTCCCCTTTTGGCTTTCCTGGCATGAACTATGCCTCTGGTAGTCCCTGGGCTGTGCAGCTGAAGGCCATCCCCAGCGAGAGGCTTGCTAAGGATATTTTACTGCTCTTTATGTCTGTCGTGGGCCCAAGGACCCTTCCAATCACTTCGAGAACTGGGCCATGTTAGAAGGACATTTTCCTATTATTAATTGTTACTATTACCACCAAAACTACTTCTGTTGTTTAGCTTGAAAGGCTAATTCTAACAAATGTGTCCAATCTCTCAATTTAAAGCTGGGCAGAAAAATCAAAGCAGTTTAATCAAAATGTGTTTTATGAAGTTAAAATAGATTGTTTCATGGTATTACAAAGAATATTCAAAGAGCATTTGAAAGACAAGATTTGCTTGGAAATATCTATTTTTAGTGCTTTCCCACAATGAAGTTTTTTCAACGTTTGTGCTTATTTTCC
Organism: Fregata magnificens; assembly: GCA_013389945.1. Taxonomy (NCBI): domain Eukaryota; kingdom Metazoa; phylum Chordata; class Aves; order Suliformes; family Fregatidae; genus Fregata; species Fregata magnificens. Next base: position 85,311 of record WAAD01021476.1, on the reverse strand, counting down.
TGTTGTGGGAAAAAATACAGCTGTGCCTGCCCCTTCAGCAGAAACTCTGAAGTCAGCCTAGCATGTGATGAACTTACCAAATGTGTCGTAAATACTTTTTTAGTAATTTATAGCAATTTGATTAGAGCATTTCTGAACAGGCAGCCGTTTTTCTGCTCTTGTAATTTGTCCAAAAAGACAACAACAAGGCTCAGCTGCTTGGCTGCCAAGCAGAAAGGTCAAATTACTGACCTCCATTTTGGGGTATCAGTTACAGCCACCTCAGCACTCCTCATTGCCTGCTGCAGTTGTCTGTCTTCTAAATATAGCTGCTCTTAGTTGCAGGATATTCTCTCCTTGTATACAATGGCAATATGCTTCATCACTCCCCCAAAAAAGCATATCACAGGATACTGGCAGTATTTATCATTAAAAGTTACAGCCTGTGTGCTATCTTATTTATTGAGTGTTGACAGAGACTTTGATGCTGCTGGTACACCCAAGTAAAGACAGCACTGTTTGAACTGTTTAAGCTTAAAACAGCAAAGTGGGGCCATATAAGTTGGCCCTAATAAAGCTGGGTGAGTGGCTTGACTTAAAATCTCATCAAGTCATTTTGAACAGAAAAATTAGGTTCATAGATGCATGCTACACTGAAGATAGTTTTACGTTTATTTCAATCACAGGAGCACAAGGTGACCTGAAATGCCCAATTCAGGTAGACAAGGCAAAGAAGTGCAGAGCTGGGAAATAAGATCTAGACAAGTCCCCATGGAAGCAAATCTGCTCCCCATGAACCTCCCTTCCTCTCCAGTGCAGTGGGTGGCAGGGACAAAGGCAACCCTAGAGCTGTGTTCTGGCTTGTCCTATTTTTAGGCACAAATATGTTATTCATAAGAAACTCTCGGGGCATCTATTGGTTTGGGAAATCACAACACAACAGTGGGAGATGGATCCATCTTCCTTCAGGGAAAACCCAGTGGTGCTTGCCAGCAACCCACAGCCTGGGGCAACCAGGGTCTGAGCAACACGTTCCTTCCCAGTCGCCTCCCTTTCTCTCCTGCTCCAGTAACATAAATATATAAAGCTTCTGTCCTTAGAAGATCCCTATCTCTGACTAATAACTGGAGGGAGACCTTAGTACCAACAGTTATCTACAGAGCTCACCCTGCAAGGATAAACATTAAGTGATTTCACTACCCATCATCTGATACCAAGGTTGGACTTGGGGGACAAAGATAAAAGTCTTTCAAAATATGCAAGGGATAAGTGAGAAAGTTTGGCTTGCACAAGGCATTTTTGACATTCCCACATGTCTCAAGTGTCCACAGCTTAAACACAAACAAAATCAGTGGAGATTAAAAGAACTTTGACCCTATATTCTTCTTGCCTTTCATTTAAGAAAAAAGCCAGAAGTCCCTCACGCACGCTCACCAGCACACGCACTCGCCCAGCACCTTGGATCAGGCCCTCTTTCCATCTCTTCCAGGGGGATGAAACTCCCCCCTGGAGCCCAGCCAGGCTGCCCAGGGCTCGTTGTCATATCCGCAGTCTCAGCAGAGCAGTGAATAAGCGCTGTCAGGAGTATTGAACAAACACCATGCTTGACTTTTCACTGGGCTCTTATGGGCCCAGAACAAAAGCCTGGATCCCAACCCGCTGAAACTTTGGGGCATTTGAAATCTGGATCCAGATCTGAAGCTTGTGGTTGGACTTCCATCTCTAGGGTTTCAGTTAGGAGTTCAGTTCATAAACACTTCTGCCACAGCCTTTTTCTGCTTTACTCCGCCATGAATCAGGAGTTACTGCTATGAAATTAAGTTAGACCTGACCACAAGTGGGAATAGAACAGAGTTTACTCGTATAACCAGCCATACCTTTTCACTTTTTCATTTCTGGGTATAATACACGGTTAGGGACAGTGGCTCATATATATGTACATGGTGCACACAGTCCTGGGATAAGGCATGGCAGTGCAATGGTAGGAGGAAGTGAAATTAAGCAGGACAAAGACTCAGCAGAAGCACACAAACAGAAGATGCTCAAAAGTGGATGTAAAAATTCATCTGCCTCTTCTGCCAAATGATTATCACCAGCACCAGCGCAGCAAGCACACACTGCAGACTTCACTGCCTGTTACAAGCCCTACGCACATCCACCTCAAAGTGTTCTCACTCATGAGCTCCCCACTGAAAATTCAGCTCCTGAGCTTTGTTTGTCACTCAGAGCAGGCAGGAGTCACACATTTGAGATTCCACCAGGCAAAGTGCTTCTGTGGTGTCAATGAAATAATAAACATTTTAACATAAATTAAGAAAAGCTGCCTGTGGGCTTGTAATAGTAGAACTCCAAACCTGCACATCCCGGCTCCAAGCATATTGCTTTAAAAACTACTGTAAAGCTTTTCTGCTGCTGAGACACCATGGAGGGGAGAATCTGAACTGGAGGATGCTCCCCAGTCTGCCACTAAACCACTGTGAAATGGTGAGCTCAGAGTACTAATGCACTGCCTCCTGGACCATGGGGAGCCCAGAGAGCCCAATGGTGTTTTGGCAACAGTTTGGGGAGGTGATGCTATGACCCTTCTTTCTCCCCCTGACTTTTTGCTGCTGTTGGTCCTATTCCTGCATTACAAATTCCCCAACCATTGAGGACTCCCTGGCAGAAGGTCTAACAAAGACTTTATTCCTTGCTGACCATTTTCATGCCATCATATCTTTTTAAGGTTAAAATCTGTTAGGTAGATACTTCCTACAGTTAACATAACCAGCTTGTGACTTTTCTCTGGGATCCAATACATTCACTGCATGCTTCACTATGACTGTTAATTACCACAAGCGCAGAGTATTATTTTCTATTCACAGAAGGAAAAAGGAAAAGGAGCTGGTGGGAGGGGAAGAAGATATAAACCATCATTCAGTTCATCAGCAAACTTTTCACTAACCCTTTGCATATTCAGTGCTTGAGGGGTTAATAAAGTCTCTTAGAAAGCAAAAGGTTTCCATCTGTAATTGGATCCTTAGTATGTGCTTTCCGCTATAGGAATCAACTTAGCATTGACATCCTCGTAAAAATTTCCATTAGATTGAGGACTGAATGCCCACTAAGGCTCTGTGTGGTTTTGCAATTGATTCACTGAATGAAATCTTATCTAAAATCTTTTTATTTTATGCTATTACGGGCACAGGAGAAAATCGTGATGTAAAAATTTTCACTGCTTAGTTAATGCATAGTGCCTCTTGGAAATGGCCTTCGGGTTACCTAAAAAGATTGCCATTTCTATTTCCCACTATTTTGTTTCATATTACCAGTAATTGAAAAATGTTTCATTTGTTACAAAGTTACATATTGACACTTTGAATTGAATTCAGAACCTTTATCTTTAATCTTCTTATTAGATAGCTTCAGACAGCAGTTCATGCTATCTAGGGGCGGAGAACACAGTTCATCAGCTTGCATTTTTTTCAACAAGACACAGTTTTTGCAAGACATACATAAAACTGTTCCTGTGCTTTAAAGATGTGAAGAGCAGTCTGGCCATGTAGAAGCTACAAATCAGACTTTATATTGCTAGTGTCCCAGTAGTGGTGGTCCTCTCAGTGGCTCTCCAGAGAGCACACAGGGATAGGGCAGAATATCGCTTACAAAAATGTCAAATCTTTTACTTCCTGAAAATGATGCCCAATCAAGAACAGGGACAACTGAAGAGAAGGAACATTTTGTCTTTGCTGAAGATCTGCAGGTATATATGCATTAGCTACTACATCTTTTCCTTCTTTACATGCTATGAAGAATAATCCCCCAAACCAAATTCAGAAGTTGAAACCAGAATGAAGGATGAACTGAGGAATTACCAGAATTCTTTGCAAATATTTTTTATGTCCTCCCAGCCATACAGATTGGACGTTCCCATCTATCCACAGTAGCCGCAAAGAGAACCATATATTTACACCACGTACTTACAGTGCACACAGCCATAACCTCATAAACAACCACACAAACCCAGAACAGAAGCATGTGTACAACACCTGCACACTCACATCCTGCATACAAGAGCTCAGAGATATGCTAAATGCAAGCACATGGGTTACACATAAATATATGCACTCAGAGACAGCACATGGACATATGGTATGCATGTGGTTCATACCCACAAAGTATGTATTTGAAACGAAGAGGTTTGTTTTCCTTTTCTCTTTACTGGTCCTGGCCTGGGAACTTCTAGCGTCCCAGCAGCAGTTGCAGTGTCCCTTACTCTGAGCTGTAAGACATTTGGGCCACTAAGTACACCATCCAGACTTAAATGGGATATCCTCATGGTCTGCTCGTGTGCACATCACGAAGCAGACAATAATAATAATAAAGTTTGTCTTTGCCTTCCTGCCTCTCACTTCAGTTGCAGGAGTTTTTTGCAGTGCATAAGAATAAAAATAATGCAATCCCTTGCTCTGCTGCTGGAGGGAAGGCAACACAGTGCTAGAGCAGCCAGGAGCAGTGTAAGACTCTGCCGGCCTGGAAAGCACTGTGCATCCCAGGATGCAGAACATGCCCCGTTGCTGGGGCTGGAGGCAGTGGAAGGAAAGAGAGCAGCCCCAAGCCATGTTCATGATGTCTGGATGGTCCCTGCCTGCCCCAGCTTCTCCACAGGAGGAATCTCCACTTCCTACAATATATGGTTCTCTACACAACACTTAACGATAATTTGGAAATACCAATCCACCATACCCTAGTGATGTTGTATTACCAACATATTTCAAGCTGAGCTGGCTGGCAATTTTCTGAACTTTTCTGAGAAAGCCATTTGCCTAATATATTTTAGATAACCTTAAATTTTTCTTTAAAAAAAAATCTCAGCTTTCAAAATTAAAATGTATAGCTTTTACTTTGAGTGTGATGAGTGCTCTACCCATTCCTCTGACTTCCCTCACCTCTTTCACACAAAAACATGAGAAAGTAAAGGAACAAGATAGCAGGAAAGAAAGGATACAAAACTAACCAAAATCAGAACCAAACCCATCATTTCAAAATAATTTTTCTTATTTTTATGTGTTTTCTACTGAAGATGCCAAAACCAGTTCTTTTTCACAAAACAATTTTTAAAGTAATATTAATGAAAATAGTCATTTTTCCTAACAACCCACATCTGGCCTGGCTAATCCTGAAGGCACCTGACATTAGATGAGCCACGGGACCATTGGCTCAGCAGTGATATTTGTCATCAGTCCAGGAAGAAACCTCGAACTGGCAGAATTTTCATTCTCTGCATACGCGAACACACACAGTGTGACCACAGCCTGGAAACTCCCCAAGACGACAAATGAGCTGAATCCCAGATTTCATTTCAAAGCCAACCTCAGAATTTCCATGGTGCATTGATCCCTCCAGCCTTACATCCAGAAATCAATGAGGTGACACTGGCACAGAATAAAAATAATGTAGTGATGAAATAGGGCGCTAAAGTACTTAGCAATGACATTTTAAAAACAAAATACCATGCAAAAAAAAAAAAAAGAATGAAGTCAAATGTCCTTTAATCTCCGTGACTCTGTAGTGTCAGTCTAATTAAACCCTCAGCCTTCTGCTGAGTTAGAAAAAGGATGCCCTGTGATAGACATTATGAGGTGACCTCCTCCATCCCAACATCTGCATAACTGCCCTTAGTTCTAATGAGTGCATGTGCTGGAAGAATGACGGGATTTCCTACAAGCTCAAAGTCACCCTATAAACTGCAAAGCATTGCTAATGTTTCTGTCTGTCCTGCTAAAATCCTGTCCCTGGATCAGAAACACAGAAGAAATGAGCTAGACCCCTCGACTGAAGTTCCTTGCAGTTCCCTTAATACAAATCTAATGCAGAAATAATGGCAATTTATAACCCAGGCAGCCAGAAAGCAGTGAAATGAAGCAAGTGGCCAGTTTATAGCCTCGACAGCGCTTCTGAGACTGAAATTCAATTTCTGGCCCCAGAGGGTGGTTTTGGGAGAGCAATACCACCTTGCGCACATTCCTGCTATGCACCGCTCCCACCCCCAGCGTGCAGACCTGTCAAGGCTCACACTCTGAGCACGAAAGTCTTTCCCTTGGCCATGGCCTCTTGCTCATCCACCTGAGCAAACTCATTGTGCATCTTCATGGTCCGGTGCCTCCTTTGCTGGGACACCGGTGACAGCACAGCTGGTCACAAGCTGGTCATCCACTGGTTGCAGGGAGGTGCTCAGGAGAGCTGCCATAGAGCAGGGTGCCACGCTGCTACAATTTCTGTCCCAGGCAGCAGCTTCATTCGGCACCCTCTCTCCTGCCACTGGACTCAGCATGTTTGGGGACACACCTGTCACACGGCTTGACACCGGTTCCCCTCTATCCCCATCCACGTCCCTGTGCAGCTTAAGAGCTCTGCAATATTACATTTTAACAGACCAGTAATACTAATGAGCTTATGACTAAAATGGCTACCTCTCACCCAAAGAACCCCTTGCCAGCAAGGATTAAATGCCCACCTGGTCTTACTGGGCATAATACCAACAGGAAACAACCCTACTTGTTCCAGGCAGAAAAGAATAAGGACTGAGATTTGCCTTTCTCTCACATATTTACCATTAAACATTCCTATTACTCTGCATTCTCATTTCACATCCAGACTGCCAATGCCCCACTTCGTGCTAGACACCATTCAAATACCTTGCATAGAAACCTTAGAAAGAATAAACAATAATAAAAATGTGTTAAAACACAGCCCTGCTTGCAGTAAAGATCCATAATCACAGACCACCCCTAACACAAAGGTCTCGCAATCCAGTCTGAGAAAAAGGTGAAGAGACTTTTCTCAGGTCATGCAGTAAGTCAAGGATGGACTAGAGAAGACTTGCCTCCTTCAAGTTAGTCCTACTACAACTACTTGCCCTTCCTGAGGCCAAGCTGCCTCTCCCAGGAGGTGAATACACCCAGACAGCCCATTTTGCTGACAGTGGTAAAAAGGTCAGGCTCCCTGCACCTTTTTGATGAAGAACTAGTCTGCCTGCAAGCAAAGATGGGGGCAACAAGACAGCAAAGAGGAAGCAAGGGGGGAAGCTAGCTGGAGTGGCTGCACGCACAGATGGGATCATCAATGGGATCATTCATTGATGGGCACACCAAATGGATTGCTATGCTATGAATATTTTTGAGTACAGACAAATTTTTCAAAGCTGTTGTGGAGGCTTGAGCCCCAAGTCTCCTATTTAAAGTGAACCTCCACACCTGGCTTGGCAAAATGAACATGTGTTTCACAGGTAGGTGCTCCTGGCTTCCTTCTCTGTGCACCTCTTGGGGAAAGTGGGCACTGGGGTGTTGCAGAAGTAAACAGCAGCCCACAGCACCCAGCCAGGTCATCTTGTTGCCAGGAGTGGGGCATTGGGACAGTGCCCTGTGGCTGGCAAGGTGGGAACCTGTAGCAAGAAAGCAGCAAAGAGCAGCCAACTTCTGTGCTGGCACCACTTAAGCAAGAAGCAAACACGTGCCCACAGCCCACATTGCTCATGATTTACACCGACATGAATAAGATCAGAACCAGGCCCTTCTGCTTTGTTATAACAGTAAACGCAACAGGGAGCTTAGCCTCTCCTCCTCAGGGTATATGCCTTCCCTACCCCTTTGTGGTACCAGCACAATAAATAATGCATTCCTGGAAAAGGAGATCCAAGGAGGTTTCCATAAACAATTCAGGACTTCTCCTTTAAAAACCTCTGAAATATTTTCTTAATGGCTGAGCCATGTAAGTCATTAGGTTTCTGTCAGTGTGCTCAATACATATGTATGTGCCAGAGACCAGAATCCTGGTGGAGTCTGTACTGCAGGACATCTATAAAAGAAAATTATAGTTTAAGTGTCCAAAACAATGATCTGTGGGTGGTCTTCTGGTTAGCAGATGGGTTTCTACAGTGCACATATAGCTATTAGTAACAAACACCTCCTTGTTTTTGTCTCAATAGCCTCCATGTATGAAGAAGAGTTAGCGCACAGAGGATTCACTGCCTACAGATTAGCAGTTCGTATAACTTTGCTGCATAGAGTGCACAATCCTACCTGTACAGGTCTGATAGGTCTAATGGCATTTTCACTCAAAATGGACCTACTTATAGAAGTTTAGCCGTGTAAAAGAACAAACAAAAACTGACCCACCCTCTGCTCTCACACAGCATTATGCCTTCTAGGTGAAGCCAAACCAGAACAGGGTAGGGTGGAAAAAGTAGTTAACACCTTTTCCTTTGATACATGGGGACACCCATACAGCCGGTTGGGTGTTGCCTGGTTGACTTACCAGCTTTGACCACAGATGTAGCGCAGAGCCTCTTCAGTCTAATGTTTCTTTCAAAAAGGCCATGAAATATCACCTTGGACTTCCCAGTTTCAGTTTAACCTGAACAATGTTGCTCTTCTGATTTGGGGTGTAGCCCAAGGAACAGTTGCATAAAGCACATTGAGGCAGAGAGAAGCATGAGGGATGGAGACAGGGAAAAGGCTGTCAGGAAGGTCAGAAACCTTTTAAGCCAGATTTGCACCTGCAGAAATTGCACCGTGGCACCACGCCCTGAGGGTAACCGGTGTGCCTGTGTCTTCCCACACCTGTAGGGAATCTGAAGTTTGGCTTCCCTACCTTGTTCATCAAAGTGCTAACTCAAGGCCTGCTCACAAGTATTATGACTATCAGGAGCAGCCCAGTAATGTAACACCGTATACTAATTGGCTGTTGGGATGAGTAGTGATGTATGTGTACGTTAAGTTTAATACAGACTTTTGGAGAAACTAAAAAGTGACAGGATATGCTGCTTCTCAGCAAACATTTGGGAGCGGTTAAGTGACAAGTTCAGGATAAGGAAAGACCTGCAGCCACGGGAGACCACCAGTTTTAAGGAAGCCACTCTTGGTCCCAGGCTCTGAGAGGGAAGACACACCAGCAGCAAATGTAGTCACAGAAAAAAGTAAAAATTTGGGGTCCTGAGTCCAGAGCCTGTCCCATGAGCAGGAAGAACAAAACTGCACCCTTCAAAAAGGGAAAAGAGGGTACTAAGGCAATAAAGGCTGAGGGGATGCCTGCAGCCTGGCCAGAGGGAGCAGATGCACAAGTGGCACTGCGACCAGGAGCCCAGTAATCTGTTACCATCAATTATTTTGCCCTTGATCCCTCTGGCAGCCACCTTGGGAACAGGGAGGGAGTTAGGAGCTATTAAGATGTGAAGGTGTACTCTTAGGAGAGATTAGCTAATGTGGTCTAAGGCACGCGGAGGCGGTGTCTATGCACCAGATGGCCGGACGGCGCAGGGATACCCGCTCCCTTCAAGTGAGCGAGCTCAGGTTTCAACAACGGGCTGGCCATCACCAGCACTGCGCTCAGCAGGGGCTGATGGATAAACTGAAACCCAGGATAAATTAGTCTCCACTGAGCTCTCTGTTGTGCTAGCTAGACTGCTACCAGCATCTGCATGGTTAACTGCCTACATTACAGTGCCAGCTCTGCTGTTACTGTCATACGGACATGTTTCCACCAGAAAAAAGTCACTAGACAGTGCAAAGGGTAACGCAGTTTCGTGCTGAAGCTCTGCTAATCCCTTGAGAAAGCACTGCTGTTTTATAGCTCTTACCTAACAGTGTGATGGCTTGAATAGATCACCTCTGGCCAACTCATAAAGAGCTGATCATCTACAGATCCAGGGGCTGGCTGTGCCGTATCACTTTTCTGACCATAATTACACATTAAAGAGAATATAATGAAAGATATTTTGCAAAAGCTTAAAAAATCAAGCAGATGACAGGCTTCTGGAGGAAGCGGAGCTGCTTGCCTATGAAGGCTCACACCTGCTGGGGAGAGCCGGGAGGGAGGGAGAAGGCTTTAACCCACGCATGCTCCCAGCTCCATGGCTGACAAGTGGCCACAGCATCCCCCAAATCCACTGCACACCTGGATACAGCCCGGACTTTTCTGTATGTGAACACAGATCACCAGTGATGAAAAGACAGGGCAGAGATAACACCAAGCAGTGTTGTTCTGTGTTTCCACAAAGAAATGTTGCCTTTCACAGGGCTTTCAAAAATTCAGCTGAAATGACCATCTTGAAACTTTCTTTCCAGCCTTCGTGGTTCTTTGAAGGGTGAAAATTAACTGATTCTAGTTTATAGTTCACTGTATGGACTATCAGAGACTACTCTGCCTCTCTTGGCTTTACTCATTAATTGGGCCACAAGGACCACTGTTGGAATGGGACATTTTGGCTAAAGAAGTACTGAAATTATGAATGTTCTAAAACACTCACTCCAAAGTGAATCAGTTCATAAGTACTTCCAGGGCACGCGATGTTTCATCCTGCAGAGCATTTCTTAAATTTTCCTTCTGGGAGTAAATCCTAGAAGAAGATGTCATCAGTCAGTTCTGAGAAGTGAGGGTGTCATTAGCATGTTGCTTTAATTGCATTTTAAATATTATATTAAACAATTTTTTGTACATTTCCTAAGAAGATTCTTCTTTCACGAGGTGTCCCAAGTCTCATGTCAACTTATTGTGGCTCAGATGTGTACGTGAAATCCAATTAGCACATTCCAAACTTCATTTCCACTGAAACACAATCAATTGTAACTTATTTTCGAATCACGCTGCTTTCTCTAATTGTTAGCTCCAGCCTCTGCTGAATAGGTGGTTAAGCAAATTATTCCATCTCACATATGAAAATTGTGCTATTTATGCTGGCGGCTTTCATGGTTACTGATGAGGTTTCTTGAGCTAATGAAATAATGAAAACACAAAACAGATTTACCTTTCTTAATAAGGAAAAAGATAATGAACTAAAATTAAAATTGAAACTCTCACTATACACAGAGTTACTGTAATATCGTTTCTGTTTTAAATTAATGCCTGTGCTTTTTTATTTTATTTTTTACATGCCAGTGACAAAGCATTGTAAGGATGCTTTTACTTTATTGCATTTTTTATAATAAAATTATGGGACATACAGTTTTGGTGACTTTTCTCTTCCGTGTGATTAGGCACACGTGAAAGGGTAACACTTTGATTAGACTCTGTGCCGGACTTCAGGGAGATCCGTCATTGAAGGGGAAAGGGGAGGATGGATGAAGGTGGCTTTTGGTCACCTTTACATCTTTCTATCCGTGCCTTGATGCTGGGCTGGCACCTTCCTGGTGCAAATCTGCTGGGATTTGCATTGCTGGAGCCCTGCAAAGCAAGCCAGGCTCCTCGCTCACCCGCTGCCCTGCTCCACTTCCAAGCCTGTGCCAGTGATATGGCTCACGAGGAAGCTTTGCCAAGGAGAAAACACAGGCACATTGTGTTTAAAATGCCCTTCCTCTCACCTCAGGGCCAAAGAGCAGAGGAAACCTCAATGTGCTTGTGTCATCTGTCTGGCAAAGCCTTCTTGCTTCTTCTCGTTTACGTATACTGAGTTTGAAATGGTCTAGCAATATTTTTTTGCTCATTCACTCATGGACCCATGGGGAGGCCAAGAAATAGGTCTGTGGGACTCCAGCTAACTCTGAGCCTGTGCTAAATGCCACGCTGGGTTGAACCGGGAAGGAGCCCGGTCGCAGCCGCACGGGCTGTAACAGGAGATAACCCCCTGGCACCACTTCAGAGCTGGGAGCCTACAAATATGCGGTCCCTCTGTTTTATAAAGACGTATTTCTAGAGCTGAGAACCATCAGTTTTCCGTGTAGAGATATCTTGGCTGGGAGTATAAAATCTGAGAAATTCAGTACGGGGCAACTATCACGACACATCGGTATTTCTGTCAAATAACCTGGACAGCAGGTCCAGGAGATGCTGCATGTGTCCGTGCCATGTGGGTTGGAGTTTCACAGGGTTACCAGCTGGATCCTGAAATCATTCCTCAAACTCCTCTCAAAGTTAGTGAAGTTTGCTGGAGGAAGGACAATGAAGAGGAATGACAGCAGACCCCAGTGCCGAGGGACCTGGGTGCTCCCAGGGGTCCCAGCGCTGGCACATCACGCGGTGCCCCTGATTTGCTGTATTAGGAAATTGCTGCAAAAGCCCCTCAGGCTCCCCCTCTCTCACTGAGCTCTCAGCTCACACATCCCTTCCCCATGCCACAGCACCCACCATTTTTTCCTTAAACATAAAACAATTATAAATTTCTGTCAATAAATACCATGCTATAAATTAGCGGGCTTGCTGCTCTCTGCCTGCCACTGGGGAAGGAAATGGCCCCATAAATATTTGTGCAAGACATCAATAAATTTGAAGTGTTGACTCGAGTACTCAGCTTCCCTATCTGAGACCTGGAGCAGAACTTCCGGAGTTCACATGTTTCTGCCACGAGAGGCCAGTGCTGGAGGCTAGTGATATCCCCAAGATGCTGAAACTGGAGATGGAGAGAGAAAACCCTTATAAACCCCTTTGCAAGGTCCCTTCATGTCACTAATCCAGGTGGAAAAGGTCCTTGCAGTTCAGACAGGGAAGGTTTTAGGAAGGAAAGTGTTCCTCTGGCCTGTTGCTGCTCTTCATTTTTTCTGATTCTTTTGATTTGTCAATTTGTACAGGTCCTTACTACAAAAACACCATTGCTGTAGAGCTTCTTGTGGCCAGACAGTTGGACAATCCCCTCCAGCAAAGCTGCTTTGGGCTGTGCACAAGAAGCAGAGGAAGACAGGCCAATGTGATCCTGCTTTGTGCTATACAGCCTCAGGACACAGGGACATCAGTGTCAGGAGCCCCCATGTGCTTCTAGGATCAGTGCAATTTATTCTGGGTTAAAAATATTATTTTGAGCTGGCTCTGCTTTCATAATGTTTGAATGGCATCGCTTCAACCTGCAGGCTGTTTTGCTGGCATTGTGGTATTACTCCCTGTTAGGCACATTTAGAAGCTTTTGGACTTCAATACTGACTTCTCCAGGTTTGCAATCTTTCTTTTGGGAAGAATAACTCCATTCTGCAACACTCGCGCACTTATGTTAGTGCTGGATCCTCTTCTCCAGCCAAACACGATTTTCATCAAGAGTAGAAAATGTGACCCAGTCATTACATACTTTTTATTTTTCTTGCTGCTTTGTGTCAATGTGCGTATGTACGCATATGGACAAATCCAGGGAGCATGCCCTGGGGAACAGCTCTGCTCCATCCTCAGGAGATGGTCCAAGTGGTTTACTGAGTCTTTCACTTCTTGTAAATCAAATATTTGGGAGTCTTGTCTAGAAGTGCTCTCTCGCTACTCATGTAAAACGTAAGAGTAAGGGGAAAAAAAGGTGCCTGAGGATGTAAGGAGAAGAGGTGAGGGTGAGGAGGTTCCCCCAGCTCTGTGTGGGACTCCTCTTTTCTACCCCAGAAGATGAGCAGCAGCCAACAGCACCATTCAAAAGAAGCAACATCCATTGCAAAGACAAAAGAGGTATTTTTGTTCCTATACAGGCAACAAACTCTCCTAGTTCTCGGTTTAGGAGGCCTCAAGTTGTGAAAACTAATCAGAGATAATTGTGAATAAAGCATATTTGCAAAACTTGGACTACAGGGTGAAGCAGATATACTAGGAAGGTACTCTCTCTGCCTCTCTTTCTCCGGTGTTCCCAGCTCACCGTCTAGACTCAGCTCTCCCGGGAAGAAAGAAGGCGAGAAGGCTCAAGGAAAAAAAGAAATAAAGAAACTCAAGCTAGCAATTGTCAGATTTGTGATAATGCTAAATTCCATAATTATTATCCAGGCTACTCAGGAAACCATTTTACAAGGCTTAGTAGACATCTGGCAGTGAAGGAAAAGAGATATTTATTAAGCCATTCACGTTTCCAGGTTTGCTAAAACGATTGCTTTGTTTCTTAATTTTGTATGTATGGTTACTGAAACACAGACCTGGAGACACTCCCCATGAGCACCCCATCGCATCAGGGACCACAGGTTAGCAGTGGCACAGCACAGACACCATTTGCCAGCGTCCAGGGTAGTCCATGGACCACCCGCTCCCCGTGGCGCCACGCAGCTGGCCCAGCAGCTCGCACTGTCGCTGCTCCCGGCAGCACGTGGACACTTCTCCTGCCAACAGAAAATTCCTGTGTAACGGGGGCCCCGGGTACTTGCTGGCTCTGTGGTCACAGATTGTTCACGGTTCGGCGTTTTCCCCAGTCCGGCCTGGCATCCCCGGCTTCCACGCTGGAATTTGCCATTTCACTGCAGCCAGGAGCTCGACATCATGTTCCGTCTTCCCTTTTGGGACCTGGCTGCAGATTATTCTTTCCATGTTGTTTTCAACACAAGAAAGAGCACTTTTTTCCCACCCTGCTGCCCATAAAAGAGGAAACCAGGAAGCAGGACAAGTATTCTTCTAAGTTTGGGGGGGTCTTTTTGTTATTTTGTGTTGGCGGACAAGGGCTGGCATGCAGCAATTGGGTTTGTTCCCCTGGTTATGTTTCATGAGATGAATGTTTTAGAGAAAAGACAAAGCACTGCTAGGGAACTGAGACTCCTGAAGAGGCTGTAGAGCTGCTGGTTGTGTAGATGTACATACATCAGTTGGGTTCACAGCTAGGGTTTCACCATCAGTAACCTCATTCTTAGCATTTCCCCGCCTTCATCAGCAAGAGATTCAAGCTCAACCCTACCAGTCAGTCCTCCTGGCGGTTAGAACATGAATCTTTATGACCCTTGCCCAGATAAATGTTACAACAAATTGGAAAGCTACACTGAAATTACAACTATAAAAAAATGAACCTAATACAACTACTGAAAAGTGGCTGCAGGGAAGAGAGACAAGTGAGAACTCCCAAAAATCATTTGCCTTAAGTCTGCAAACAGCCATTGAGCATCATCAAACTATTCAGAGAAGATGGCATTTGCTTTGTTTACTATCACATTTGCTTCTCCTAGTTACCACCTACTGCCTTCCTTACACTGGTTTGCTTTCTCTTGTTAAACATTTTTATTTTGTTATCTTAAGAAAAGCAATGTTGCAGAACAGTAAAATTAATGTATAGAGGGAGAATTGCTGACTAAGAGGCTTTACGCTAACAGCATTATGCACAGAAGCTATTTTTCAAAGGGAAAAATTTATGCCACGCTTCCTTGGCCATCAGAGATCACTCACTTGAAAGAGAATTTTTTCAGGCAGGCTGATGGGAAAGACTCTCGTTATCAGCCGCTCGGAGGAGATACTGGCACCACACCTGCAGCAACTTTCTGAAGTTCACAATTTGGAGCCCAGCACCAGACCACAGAAAAAAACAGAAAAGGGCAAGAACAGCCAGATATTATGTCTAACTATCTTGACTCACTAGGGCTCCTATTCTCAATTTGCTGTGACCTTTAGAGCAGTAGAGCTGATACTGAGGAAACAATACAGCTCCATCCTCTTTGGGAAGCCCCTGCTCCTGCCCTCCGCCTGTCTCCGAGCGGTTTGCTCAGCACTGCCAGCCACACACACCGCACGGCCCGGTTGGAGGAGCGGGGATGACGCACCAAGTCATTTTGATTTGTGGCGTCTCCCTGAGTAGGATGTGCAAAATAAAGACAGATGGTAATGGATAAACTCCAGCGACTGTGAAGCTGCCATTAGCAATAGTTCTCACACTGTGCAGAGCGCCCTCAAATGAACTTCCCTGTGTCCCAAAGTCCCTGGTGACACACAGAGATACTGCAGCTCATCTTTTAGTGAGAACTTCTGTGCTTTTTACCATTTTACCATCTCATTTTGTTTTTTTTTTTAAATTTTATTTCAGCCTCCTGATCTTCTTCTTAAAAGCCACCTTTTTCACATGGCTGTTCCTGCAGCCATCCTGTCCAAGTTAATGGTGGTACCTTGGCAAAGCAGGGAGACCTTTCACCTTCAGATCCTACATGGGAAACCTCCTTCCAAATCAAGGCTTCAAAATGCTCTGGGAGCTGTGATGTTTTTCATGTGTTCCCATCACCAAGCTAATTGCTTAACACCCTTTTCTCCTGGGATTTCTGCAGGGTTACCAAACCGTGCTGAACCTCAGCAGAAGGACCCAGCTGATAATTCAGACACCTTTCTGCCACAGGGGCATTTTGCCTTCTCTCGTCGTTCTTCACGTTACCTCCAAGTTCAGACACCTCAAGTCTGCAGCTGACATGTATGCTATTTCATCCAAAATAAATGCAGACACATTAGTGTTTTCTGATACTTTTTTTCTTAAATATATCAATAGAAATTGATTGCTGACTGTCTTCTCCAGAAATGAAAACAAGAGGCAAAACCAATCAAAAAGCAAAAACCATTCTGGGGTAGAATTTTTATAAGGCACCTCTGTGGTTTTGGAGTCTGCCTCCCATTTTCAAAAATACTTTTTTCCACCGTGGATTCAGGTCAGTTTTGAAGAAGAATCCTACCTCACTTACATGCTTTTGCAATGGCTCCCTTTAGCTTTCAAAGGTGGGCTCTCTCTGCCTCCTGCACTGTGCTGCTGTCCGCAGACAGCCAGAGCTGGCTGAAAAGCTGCTGCTGAACATGCATCGGGGCTTTACAAGCAGCATTTGCTGGTGGGGTCATGCTGTGAGCAAAAATCTGTTTTATCTTACAGTAAATGTGTTCTCCACTTGCCAAAGCCCACACCATGTGGTAGCACAGGTATACGCATGAAGAAAACTGTGGGATGGTTTGATGTAAATTATAAAATCTGAGCCTTTTAGGAAAAGAAATATGAAAATGAATGATACAATGAGCACAAGAACCTTTTAGGGGCTTAGTCTGATCATTATTAGCATGGAAGACATGATAAAAGAAATCCCACACATCTCTTTCAAAGTCCGACTGGGAGTGAACCGGGTCTCCCCAAGCCAGCTCCCCAGTCCACCAGAGGCTCAGGTAAAGTCTCTAGTAGTCTGAATAGCAGATTTCCAAGCCACTCTGGTGAAAGCAAAGAATTTTCTCATATGTGCAAACATACCTGACGATTGGCATACTCCCAACAAACACACATTATGTCAGTTAAAATATTCCACTGTATTGACATTAATTCCACAGCTCAGGCCCAAGATCATGTTCTCATTTGTCTGAATAACAGAGCATTTAAATATTTAGTTCAAATATAAAGACTTTCGGCTTAGATACAGGCCGCGGGGTGGGGGGGAATCCAGGGGACAAAAGTTTTCCTTGTAGCATGCACTGTGCTGATTTCCAAACCTTGGCAGCCATGAGCACGACACAGCAACGGCAAAAGTCTGGCCAAGACAAATCTATAAAATTTGCACTGTACGTACACCCCTCCACGCATGAAGGTCTAATAAGCCCAGATACTTTCTGCCTCTCTGAACAGTCGAGCTACAGAGGTTTCCCCACGGATTCTAGCGGGGCCAGGAGCATGGAGACTTTATTATGTAACAACCCACACTATTTAGTGAAAATCTGGAATATGCTTTATTAGTTGGGCCTTTGTTTGGTCAGGAAATACCTCCAGACAAATGTGATGACACAGGCATTTTTAATTTGCCACTTCACGTTCATAGCAAATTAGGTGATTTTACTTGTTATTCCCTCCATTAAAAACGACAGGCTGCAAGGTTAGCAGTTTCCCTCAGAAGCTCTTGATGACATTACAGACACACATAGAAAGCACGAGCACATCAGAATGAATTAAGATCACCTCCCTTGCCTATAATCTGAAACACTCCATGTGGTCTCTCTTAGCATCAGTCCCAAATGCCAACGCGCTGGAACAGCATGTGCAAGTGGTTGGAGGTAAGGGAAGGGAGAGGTCAAATTCTGTGTGCTCCGTACGATCAAATTTGTGGTATAAAGCCAGCAATTACCAGTGAAGCGGTGAGTGAAAAACAAACGTCCTATCTATTACCCAATTTCAAATGCCAATGCGATGCCCCCAGGACTCTCAGTCCTCAGTTATTTTTTTGACATATTTGGTAATGCATCAAGTCTTAATACCTGCTCTCAAATGAAGTTGTTGGGTTTTTCCATTTGTGAGCTCAAAGTAATTTTCGTTTCAGAACAGACTTAGAGAAAGGCCAGCTAGGCTGCTGGTGAAGTATAATTTGAGGATGTATCCCTCTGTGAATTACACTTCTGCTTAGGATAAATAGGGAAAAAAGTAGCAGAAATGATGTTAAGTGCAAAATATTTAATCTTGACTGAATATCACTGAAGCAGCTCAATGCAGACCCAAAGGAAACACTGATAAAGAAAAAAAAAAAAGGAGGAAAAAAAAGCAATCCTAGCTTTCTGTACAGTGAGGATTAGGAATTGAAATGTGGCCAGCATAGAAACATGCACTTTTGCTGGACTTCAGTCCAGATAATATAAAAAAAATTACAGATTATGTAGAGCCGGGTAATAAAAGAGGTAGCCGTGGTGAGTCTGCAACTGCACGTTTTTTGGCTGGAGGTTTAATGAATGAGGCTGAAGGTCTGCCAAACGGCTCGGAACGAGACTGACGCAGCTCCTGGGGTTTGCTTAAAGAGGGGAAGCATCAGCGGAGGTCTGCGGGCCGGCCACGGCGAGTGGGTGGGAGTTTTACAGAGGACCTGCTGCTCGATCCATTAGCAGCGTGGGACACCTCACCTGCACACCAACGTCTTCTTGGGAAGCACCAGACTTAGGGCTGTTTGTGTAGGCTGGAGGACACTGTGTGATCCCTCCTCGGTTGCACATAGCTATTTTATGGCCAGGCAATGAGGTACGGCTGGGATTTTGAGGAATACCAGGTGTGTGTCGGAGAAACAGGTTTCTATGTTGGGAAAGCCTCCTGCTCTTGGGCCCCTAAACCCGGCCGGCTGGGTGGGCCTCCGCCTGCCACCGGCATCCCCAGGAGAGCACGAGTGCTCACCCGACTGGTCAACTGAGCCAAATGCCACCAACGTGCTTCGGTGTGATGGTGCAGGGAGCGAGGAAGAGGAGGAGGAGTGCAGAGCTCCACATGGAAGTTGTCTTCCAGGGCCAGGAGCTGCAGACTTTCAACCCTTCCCACCTCCTAACTGGGCTCGGAGCCCGTGTATGACCTTTTTTCCCCAAACTCCTCTGAAATTAGATGCCTAAAACTGTCAGTGAAACTCAGGCTTCAATGCCTGAGGAATAATCAGGCTGCTCTCTACACACATACTTTTGAGAAGTACTTCCACAGTCAGTTTCGGGTGCATTTCCGCACAATGGCTTTGTATGCTGTTATCGCAAACGCCCCAGTATGCGACTGGGCAGAGGCGAAAAGTTAGAGGAAGCCTTTTTCCTTCAGGTCAAGTGAATTGGGCTGTGTTTGTAATCACTACATGCAGTTTCCAGGTGCTGGACCATCACTGGCCCTAGCAAGCAAAGTGTCCTTTCAGAATTCATTCCAATCCCCAAAAGATAATACCACGATGAAAACATCATCTCACTAGCAAGGCACACTTCCTTGGAAGCCACCTCAGCAGGTGAGACACAGGCGGCTTGCTTGCCTTCAGTTCTCCGAGGTGCACAGTCTGCAGGCCAGCGAAGTGTGAGTGCAGCAGCGAGCAGTGCTCCTCTTGCTTCTGCAAGACGAGGCTAAAATGCAGGAAATCCCATTCTTGCATTTTTTTCCAGCTTCAGATGAATAACCTTTATTTTTAAAGCAAGAAGTGCCCGATGTATTTTCAGACATACCTGCCTTGCTGTCGCCATGCCTCACCCTCTTGCCACCTCCGCTCCACTAACCAGCGTGCAGTAAGCACTCTCTGTTGACTTTGTCTGCCCTGCAGTGTTTTAAGCCTATGTATAATTGCTGAGAAACCCTCTCTACCTAGGAGTCAGAGGAGACTCTTTCTTTGTGTTTCTTTTTGCTCAGAAGGGGCTGAAGCAGCAATCTTGACTTAAAGGCTGACTCTGATTGGAAAATAAACAACTATAAAGTACAATAAATCCCATTGAAGAGTCCAGTCAAAACATCCCAATGAACAGCTAATGCTCTACTAACCAAATCCAGATGTCACTGCCTTGTCTGGCACTAATTGGTTGACTGGAGAGTAAGTAACTGTGTAACCTGAAGGAAATCTCTACTTCTTGCACTTGGGATGAGTTGCTAAGGCAGAAAATGGTTTGGGTTTGTTGTGTTTCTTAATTTCCTAACTACAGAGGAGTCGCAGGCACCTGCGCTCATTAGGACCTCTGCTAACATCCTCCCTCTGGCAGGACATGCTCCTATTTTAGGCACCTTAAGGCACCTCGCAGAAAGTTTCTCAAGAGCATGAAGCTGCCTTTGACATCTGATGTTCCTTCATTCCCCAAACATTTCTGGGTTTATTTGTTTAACCAAAGGACATGCCCTAGCAGATTGCAGCTAAGTTCTTAGATAAAGGTAGTCACAAATTCCAGCTGGAAGTGTTTGAAACACCAAAGAAAGCAATTGCTTTCAAATATAATTAAAAAAATAAAACCAGAAGACTGAAGATGAGTTTGGAAATAGACAGTTTATTTTTAAAAATAAGATTAGTCTGGTGCACCCTAATTCCTACAGCCTGGAAATTCCATGTCTGCCTGCACAACTCTGCGTTGGCAGAGAAGACACAAAATGGCTAACCAGGATTTTCCAATGATTTTTTTTAGGTCTGTTTGACAGGATCATAGTATATATTCATATTTTAGAAACAATTCTGCGTAATACTACGAAGCAACATGTGTGCCTGGAGGGATGATCTTTGTTTTACCAGAATACTTCCCAGTGCCATGAATCTGCACACATTTACTTATGTCGTTTAACTTCAAGTAAAGATACCTCATTGGCTTCAGTAGCTTCCATGACATTAAGAATTGCTTTTCATAATTCATTCTTGGGGGTCTAGTCATATCCCCCGCGCACAGAAGGAGGTTCTGTGAAAGACCTTCCTAGAAAGTTAGTTAATAAGATTCTGTTAAAAAAATTACCGTTCATATTCTTCACCATTTTAGATTAGTCAGTGATATTAATTTTATTGTTAATTAACTTTATCTTTAATTTTATCAAATAACTTACTGATATGAATTTTAATACACATTTCCCTTAGCATCACTGACATGTTTTTTGTACTTTATAAGAGCATTTTAGAACTATGTAAATTTGCACACCAAAATCTAATGTTGAGCTTCTGCTTACTTATATATAACTGATTTTTTAGTGCTTTTTTTTTTAAAAAAAAAAGAAAGCCTATAACCTGACCCTCAAGTGTCAAAGCCATTTTTTCAGTGGAGCAGTGTGCAGTGGAGCATCTGTCCGGACACATCCAGCCATATCTTTCACTCATGATCTGCAAGTGGATTTGAAATACAGTAGACAGTTGTGCAAAGCGTGAACAATGAAAATTATATCCAGCCTTTAATCCAGGGGATTCTGGGCTGAGCTCAGCCTCCATGGATATACATATCCACTCTGCATTTAGTTCCACATATTCGAAAACTGGATGTTCCCCTAGAAGAATCACATGGGAGCAAAAGTGGAATTAAGTAGCTTTCTCTCCATGTTTTGTTATTAGTATTACACATGTAACATGCAGTCACATAAGCAACTGTGATGCACAATCATCAGCAAAGAAACTCATTTCTTCCAAGATACCGGAAGGTTTCACATTTCCTGTATCGTCTTTATTTTGTTCTTGGCCTTGGGAGAGAAGGGATGGAAAAGAGGCAGGAGGTTATTCATACACCATACATTTGGAATCAGAAAAATTTTGATAAATCTTCCTCCTTCCTCCTGAGTGAAGGACTGCTTGCTGCCAACAGGACTCTGAATGCAAAACCAGCTCCTTCCCCAAACTTCTCCTTCCCTGCTTTTAAAACTGCCAGAAGTTGACCTGGCTTTGGCAACGGTGTTACAATTGAGGATTTCTCTCCTGTGGATGCTGGATATATATCAACATAAATAAAACTACCATCTCGCCGGTACAAAGTGGCACCTGTTAGCAACCTCACAAAAAGGCCAAGGACAAAGCAGGGTCCTCCAAGGACCATCTCCTCTACCTGTTCTTTAACTTCGGCTCCCGAAGGTCTCAGACTGCTATCTCTCACCAGCGGGAATTAGATGTGTAGCTTGAACACCGACAGGAATTTTTTACAATGCGTAATGCATGAAAGCACCAAATTTACGTAGACAGGTATTGAACTGCTCACCATAGGGGAAGGGAATTAAATTTTCTGTTCAATTTTATTTCAAAAGTTCCTACAAAGAAATCGTGGGATGTTAAGAAGAAAACGCCCATAGGAGTTAAATTACTGCTTCCATTGAGCTGAGTTAATTAGATAAAATGGATAGATTCTGAAACAGGTTTTTCATAGCAGTGCAGAGCATCAATTCTTACTGACATTTAACATTAAATATCTCTCTTTATCACTAACCACTTTAGAACACTAAAACATATCTTTAAAAACCAGCCTTCGACTTTGGCAGCAAAGTTGACTGTGAAAAGAAACTGTTAACATTCAGTTGAGTGGCATGTGGAAGAAAACTGGCAAAGTAAACTCAAGGGTTAATGAAAGTAAATGAGATAATCCTCATTGATCCCCCATAATCCCCACGGTCTGAGTGCAACTGTCAATCACTGGGAGAGACTTTTTTCTAATCCATCCCTCTGTGAATAGGTCATTCCAAACTGAATATACTTTATATACAGACATATATTCGAACATACACACACATGCTGAACATATAACAAAAATTTTAGCAGGGTAAATTCCAAAATGAAGGGGAAAATAAAGCATAGCTAAAAGTATGGTGTGTAAATTTAAAAAATATAAAGTTTCTTTTACTAGCTGAAATATGTTCAAGCTGTCCATTCATATTAACTCACTGCTTCCCATGTAAGCTGGTAGCAAGTAATGAATCTGTTAAACCCCTCCTCTGTAAAGGAAGAAAGACCGTTCCCATAACATTAAAACTTACTGTTTAACAGATTGACCTAAGCAAAATATGGTCTGAAACATAAAAGACATTATTTCAGTCCTTTTCAGAGAACTACTGACATAAGAAATGCATTAAATCAAGTGATGGCATATCTGAGGCTTATAGGACCCCAGCATGTTGCTCTCTCTTCCGAGAACTGCACTGGATTCACAGGCGGTCTGAGGCATCAGGCTCTTTCTTTAACTCTTGTTTCACTTTGGTCCTTAGCTAATTGAGCAGTGCTGTGCTCTTCCTGCACCGGCACAACCGGGGAGGGATGCATACGGATAGGCACCAGATGTGCACTGCCAGAGCTGGGGAGGGAGCTGGCTCAGGAGGCAGCATGATCTGGGGAGGTGAACACATTTGGATTACAAGGGCATCAGCTCTATAGTCCAGATATTATCACAAAAGCTCAGCTCTAAACCCATGCTTGATTTTGTGAGAAATTCATCCAAGACGCCCAGTGCATAGAGACACTGTTATTTACAACATTTATACCTGCTTATTCTGAGAAATTTCCATCTAATACTTTGCTTCTGGAATTCTTGATAGCATAGACGTGGTGCTTAGGAAGGTGGTTTAATGGTGGACTCGGCAGTGTTAGGGTTGCGGTTGGACTCGATGATCTTAAGGGTCTTTTCCAGCCTGAATGATTCTATGATTCTGTGTTAAAGCATTCACTTACAGAGAAAGTCTATAGGATTTAAGAGAAAGACAATCTTTCTACAGAGCATTCAGACCCACCTGTAATAATGTTATTGCATGCTGCAGCAGCAAAGGAGATTGTCTGTCAAAGGTTTGGGGTAGAAATGCTTCACACTTCCCAAAGGCACCTCTTGATCACCCAATGCAACAGCCATTTTCCTCCTGTAAACATTCAGAGAAAACTTTGCTGCCTAAGCCACCACTTCTAACCTGAGGCTGAGTTGGAAATAAATGCCCCACTCTCAGGTTTAAAGAAAAACCAGCTTGGTAGCCATTTGGCCTGCAGCCAGGATTAAAGTGTTAACTCCACGTCTGTCAACCTGTCACTTAAACATTTACCAAACTACTGACCACTTCTATTAAAAGACCATTAAACCAGGATTAAACTTTTCCAGGGTTAAGCTCATGTAAAAATGCAAAGAATGTCACACCAAGGGCAGCTCATTTTATTTGTATTGTAAACAGGCAGAAGATGGAGGATAAAATGTTACATGTTTATTAAATATGGGGATATACCCCTGCTTGACTTTTTCCCTTCTTTCAGCTTCCTAAACCCAGATCCCATTACTCAGTGCTCCGATAGCTGCAGAGCATCACACAGTGAACACAGAAACCTCGAACTGCCTTAAAACCAGCACTGGCTGCTTTACAACAGGTCAGCGCTGCTCTGCCTGGAGGAGGGATGCAATACAGAGTCCGGCCATCGTGCGGGGCAATAGCCATGGTTATAAACGCAACATTTGGTTAATGTGTCATGTCATACCCAGAGACCAACTGTTAAAAAAGGACAGTCTCATCAAAAGCAAGAGCCTATTTTGAGCAGTCTGTGAATTTATTTTGTAGCAGTGTTTGCAGCCAAAGACAGGAGGCGTGTGCCCAGGCAGGGCATGGGTGCTGTTGCTCCTTTCAGACCGGTTTGTTATCTCAAGTAAAAGAAGTCCTATAGGCAAAGGCACAGAGCTCTACAAATCGTCATTTCATCAACTAAGAGAGAGTATTACTCTTGAAAGTGTTCAAAGGAAGATAAAAATGACTCATTAATGAAGCCTACTGTCCCATTTTTACCTTTTTCGGTTCCCAGTAACTCAGTGATGTAACACCTAAGAACAAAACCCTGGAAGACACCACCAGAGACAGTCTGTACTTACAGTCAAAATGGACTGCCCAGCCTTTCTGTCTCTGACGTCTGGGCTCACTTGATGTTGTTCAAGACTGTTATAGGTGCTGGGTTACTCCATCCAGGTCAACACACACAGACACAGGCGCGCACGCACGTGCATGTGGTACCAGAAAGCAACTTTTGGATTGTGCAAATCTAGTGGGTTTGTAGATGATGCTTTCTTGAGAAATACAAAGACTCCTAAGAGCTACCCATAGATAACATTAGAGCTGAATAACCAGGTCTATAGATAACTACAAACTCAAAACCTGAACAAGGAGAATTAGGAAGTTGATACCAATGCTAGCTATCCTTGCTGACTACTGTGAACAAAGTGTCTTCCTTTTCACATAACGCTTATTTAATGCTCTGACTTTCATACAGTTCTAGATGTAAAAGAAATAAAGAAGTCTACCAAGGGGTACCAAGCACCTCAGTGGAAGTCCCTCCAGCTTAGCTCGCCAGGTGCTGTGAAGGGACATGCGAGGTTGCTCCTGTTGTCCTGCATTTACTCACTACCAGCCCTTGGTAAAGACAGGGTGCGAGGCTAGATGGACTTATGGCCTGATCAGCTTTGGGTGTTTGTATCTGCCACCTAATTAGTTCTGAATAAAAGCACGCTGGCCTGTCTGAACACTGGTGCAAAGACATGACTCACAGAAATGTTGGTCTCTACATTTATTAACTACTATTCTGCTGATTTTCAAAACATAAGCCATTGAGCAATCCTGCCCACATAAAGACCACAGAACTGGCCATTCTCAAACAGGGAGGTGCATACATTTAACGAGATTCCTCCCCTTCCCCTTAGCCTTCCCCCCAGTCTCTAGCCTGTATCTATATTAAATATAATTTTGCTTTCAGGAAGTATCTATGACACTTCCATCTGAAGCAGGGCTTCCAGTATTTACAGATATCAAAAAACTGGTCTTAATTTCATCTGATACTTTAAAAAGCCTTTTATTCTAAAATAAATTATTGAAATGTGGTATTGGCAAAATGGGTTGCTCCAGTAATGGATTTACTGTGAAGGTGCAATCAATTTCAGAGATTGGATTTCAGGATAGAAACTATTCATCACTCTCTATGTCAATGCAAGGTTTATCTTCACACTGCGGTCACCCGCTGTAGCTTATGGGTAGCAAGGGCAGAGGAGGATCTATTGGAGGAAAACTCTTTCTGTTGCTTTTTTTTCATTGTTGCTGAGGTCAGACCCTCAAGAGTTTGCACAGTTACAGCAGCTCCACAGCATCACAGTGCATCCAGGGAGATGCGGAGGGACTCATCCCTATGCAATAGCAGGCAGGCTTAAATATCCCATTGACCTACTCTGCCATGATTCAAATTCAGGCTTTCTTCTCCATATTTTCCCACTTCTCTGTCTTATTTCAGGATCAGCAGAGCCTTTCAGTAGGTAAAGGCCTTCAGGGGTAGAGACTGCGATGATTTTAATAGGAATGATGGGGAGAGACCTTGGAGTGGTACAACTTTTTCCCATCCTGTAACATAAAGCACCCAGCACATGAGTGATGCTAATGTGGGAAGGAGAAGAGGAGCCGTGACTTTAACTGTCCCTCCTTTCCCCTGCACTGACCCCCCTTGCAGTAAATTCATGCCTGAGGTTTTTCACAAGCTGGAGATCCTGATAACTGCAGGTACACCTGCCCTGCCGTAGCTACAAACATATCTCTCGGACCTCTGCAGCAAAGGAGGAGGCTGGGAACAGAAGCAGTTTAGTCCTGGAGGTCAACAGTTGCAGGATTTTATGCCATTTATTTTTGCTCCATAGAGGCCCATGTGCATCTATTAGCATGTATACATATTCACAGTCTCATTAGTCCCTCTTTCTCCTTGCTGGTAGAGCCCCTTCAGTCCTGCCAGGGCCACAACCCACGGAGGGTCCATGAACCACCATGAAACACAGGTCGTCTGCAGCATCCTGAACTATCAGTGGCAGGAACAAATGGCAAAGCTAAGCCTTGTGACATGAAAAACATGAAAGCTATTTTTCCATCCTCATCTCTAACAAATCTTGTTCTTCATTCCTAGAAAGCAAAGTCAACTCCATAAATCAAGAAGTCTGTGGATTTGGGGTTTTACATTAACACCTTCATTCATGCTTTGCCATGACCTCTCGGATCGGGGTGAACTATTCTACTGTGCTGGGAAATGGCAGCTCCGGAGCCAAATTTAGCACCTAGAAAATTTCCCTTGGCTCTTAGGTGCCATAATTTTAAACCTGACTCCCTGCTTAAAGACAAAGTCATGTCTACAGTTGATTTCAGGTGTTACATACAATAATTTAAGAAGTTAAATGGGGATCTGGCAAGTCTCTGACTATGGAGGGGGTTGGAAAATATTATTTGGAGCCAGAAATGCAGCTTTCTTGGCTATGGTCTGTACTCTGTCTATCAACGTCAGTTCTGCATTTAGTCTTTCACTGACTTTCTCAAGTACTACAAATAGTGAAGTTTTGCTCAGCTGGGGAATCACCATCAATAAATACAGCTGGATTGGAATACCTAATGAAGGGTGAAAAACTCGGCTTGTGATAGTTATTTATAATGCCTCTTAGGACAGTTAAAAGTAACTGAAAGGTCTCTGGAGTTTTAGAGCTTTCTTCTCACTCCACTCCACTGCTTCCACTCCTTTTGCTGTGTTTTTTTCATATGAAATATGGCCTATCCTGGAAATTTATTTTAAAAAATCAAAACTCTGAAGAAACACAGAAGGCACCTTGCAATGGTTAAGATGCAGTGAGCCACAGCAAGAAAGCTACTGATGGTGCCACCATGATGCCTGCAAAGGAAGGGCTCCTGGAAGGGCATGGTCTCCCAGAGATAGCTAACTCTAACTTTGGTCACAGCAAGCGGGTGCTTAAGGTTCCTCTTAATGCTGCGTTTAAATGCACAAATCCTTCCAGCCATCCAATGCAGAGCTTATGCTTTACTTACTGTCAGACATGCCCACAGCCTCAGCAAGTCTGTAAGAAAGGTAACTCGGTTCTCATAACCTTAGTCTCTGTTCAGAGCTTTTGATTTTGCTCAGGGACAAGATTAGGCTGCTGTATCTGTGCCAGAGACTCAATATTTTCCACCTGTGGTAACCGCACTTGAAACACTATAATAAATGAGCTCTTGGAGTGCTTCACCTTCTGCAATCCAGTGCTGACCAGAGTAGACGTACAAAACTCGGTGGTCACCAACACTGGAGTATCTACTTTGGAGGTGCTTTTGGGATGGGAGGTGCTGGAAGGGTTCGGGAAGAAGAGGCAACGCTGAAGGGGGAATGAAACTATATCATAAATTAGACTTTTACTCAGAATTTCTAAACTTTGAATTTTGTAATTTCAAAACAGCAGTCATTAGTCATTCCAGTGATGAATGAAGAAAGAATGTCTTTATTAAAGATCCAGCACTCCTCACTGCTCAGATAAGATGGAAGCACTCCAAGTACTCTAAATAAAAAAAAAAAAAAAAAAAAAAATCTATTCCCAAGTCTGACCATCATGCTATAAAGGCCTGTTCCTGCAATTGTGTTGTGTTTCTTCACTTAGAAATATCAAGGGACAGAAAATAAGTTAAACCCAGACTACTCCTGCAGCCTTCTTAATCAACTGTAAAAAGGGAAAAGAAAAAAAATGTACCCATAGATACAACCACATTGAGCAATAACATATAGAAATCACAGTTAAGGTCAGCTAGAGTGCAGGATGCTAAGAAGTTATCAATGCTAGGGTATTAGATATACACATATCTGAGCAGAATCGAGCACTCTCCACGGAAACTTTAAGAGCCACGGATCTAAGCTTAGTATCTGACTCTGGAATAGTGCCACAAACGCATTCCTCGGGGTCTCACACACCATATACCTGGTTCATCTATAAAGAGGAGAGGTCTCAGACCTCAGATCTTCCCTCAACGAGACAGCAGTGCCTCCTGCTGTACTCCAGGCTGCATTTATCCTCAGACTTCCAGTTCTGTCTGGTTTCAGTTACCAATGAAGCTATGGTTGGCATTTTGAGAAGAACTGAGATGAGTAATGGAAGATGTGTCTAACTGGCCTCAACAACTCTGGAAACATCAGCCTGTGTCACAGAAATACCCTCTGCACAATCCAGCATGGGACAACAGCAAGTTGTGCCGTGGGTGAGGCAGCCTGAAATACCCAACAGATATTCTGTTCATAAACCAGCTTTTAATGCATTTCTGAGTATGTTTGAGTACCACAGCACATCAGGGCTGAGCTGTGGCACCCACAGGGTTTCAACCAACTCGGACACGCTCCCCTCCTCTTGCTTTAACACATTTCAGTACTAACCTGCAGGAAGCCCTGCTGCAGCACTGCGACCTTCTGCTGAACAGACTTTCACTTGTGCTGACCCATGACAAACTATCACAGTTGGGGAATGCTGACTGTATCATAGCCCACGTGAAAGCCAAGTCTGGCTTAATCCAAAAACATCAGAAAAAGGAACTTGGGGTCAATCTTGCTTAAGGAATGTGCCAAATTTCCTGGAGGTCACAGCGAGAGAACAAGCCCAATGTTTTACCCCTGAAATGGAGAGACAGAGAGGTTTTAAATCCTTTTGAGTCATCAGCCTGTAAAGCAGGTAGACTAGCAAAATAAAAGAGGGCCTTGTCTCTGCTCTGGGCTGTAACTGGGAGCCTTTCACCGGAGAGGGTTCTTCCTCCCCCTCAGGGTGATTTTCTGCATATCGGGTAGAAAATCTCTTTGAAAAACAGCAAGTCAAATCTTTCAAAACAATCATTATGATAACAAAGAAGAATAATAATGTCAAAGACTACTCTGCCACCACGACTTCCACCTAAAAAGTTTCTGAAGGCTTTGCAGAAACTATTTATCAAGCCTCAGTGCAGGGCAGTTGGCTCTGGGGAAGCACATCAATAACAAGCACCTCCACAACTTGGTGTGCTCATTTCTCAGTACAGTCAGAAGAGCTTTGCTGGTGAAGCTACTCGAGCTGGAGGATGAGGCTCTGGGCTGTTCTCAAAGGACACCGACAGGCGCTCGCAGCCCACCACCCTCCCCTCCCCAGGGCTACACTAATCCCAATAGCATGCCCCCGGTACTTACATCAGTTGATTGTATTGGTGAGATGGATGTCTGTCTGTCCCACCCTCACACCATGTGAATCAACCTCGTTCGCCTGACTTCCAGGCTTTGGGGCTATGTAATGCCTGCAAAGCCACTTTGACTCAAAAGGTGCCGTGGGTGCAAAGGGTGGTCTTTTCATTCCCAGGCAAGTTTTAGACAGCCAGTAAGTTTCACAGCACATCTGGGAGACTTCTACATTCTATATTTGGAGAAACAGAGGCAGGAGGTTACATGGTTTCTAAAGATCACCAAATGAAACTGTGGGAATGCCAGGAACTGGGCATAGATAACCAAAGCACTTCAGATGACCTGTTCCATTAGGTAAGTCTCTTTTCTACTCCTTCTCCATTAAGGATCGAGAAATATCCTAACAGACCCACTAACAAAAGGCAGAGAAGGACATTCATACCTGAAACAAGTTTCATCAGGGAACACGGTTCCCAAACAACCTTCTTCATGCAAGTCCCGGTTCAGTGACAGGGTAGGAGGGGTTAGCAGACCTGGAAGCTGTGACACCTCCTTTGCCAGGACTGCCTGAAGCCACAGTGCTCCTGCCAGCCTGGCTGTGGAGGCTTCTGCCAAGTCCAGCTCTGCTGCAGTAATCCCCTATCATCAGTGTGGCCAGGAAAAATGTAGTCTGCAAGCTGTGATGCCAACATCCCTGCAGTGATGAGCCCTAGGAAGGAGTGCCAGGATGAATGTTAGCTCTTTGGTAACTAGAAGCTGCAGAAGTGGTAGCTAAAGACCTAACTGAGCTGTGGTGCAAAGCCTTGCGAGGATGGCCTCAGCTGAGAAGGTCGAAAAAGCAAGGAGGGACTTGTTTGGAGGCAAGAAGATACCTGTGAACACTAGTAGAGTCACTCCAGACTTGCTCTGGGATAAATGAGTCTTATGTGTTTGTCTGGTCTGGTCTTATGCATGTACAGCCAAAAGTAAAAGTATGCAAAACCTGAGTAACATGGGGGAAGTATCTCTCCTCACCTCTTTCCCCCTTTACCCATTTCATACTTCTTTTCTTCCTCATCCCAGAGGAAAAGCCTGAGCCATCAGCTGACAGGCAATCCACATATTATTTCAGATTTTCCTGAAACTTTCCTCAGAAACACTTTTTCTTAGAAAATTATCTGCTCCCTCTGCAGACCAAAGAGAGCATCATCTTCTCAGCATCTATGCAAACCAAGCCAAACTTCTAAATCTTTGGCAGTTCAAAATTCACAGCATAATCCTGGGAGATTTCAGGAGTTCTTCATAGCTCTGTTACTGAATTCTTAGAAGAGAGCAAGCACTACATTTGGGCAGCCATGCAAAAATATTAATTTGCATTATTGAGACAGTTTTCTTCAGCTTCATTGACTATCTTCTTTCCAAAATTGCTCTTGAGAGTAAGTAGGAGTAGTCAGAAAAGTAATCCTTCTAACATCAATAGGAATGTGCCATCCTTTCAATAGGAATGTGCCATCCTTTCTGAAATGAAATAGTTGATGCTCATTGTCAGCCAGAGGAAGGAAGATGTGACCACAGCATCTATCTGCATTCTTATCACAGGTATTTGGTGCACAGTAACAACAAATGCTCAAAGTGAAAGTTTTTATAAGGGAAGGGGAAGAGGCTTTCCTACTTCACACACTAAGATCTGTCAAAGAATATTTGCAGAAAAGCAATTTTGAATTCATTCAGGGAGATCTTGAAAAGAAAATATAATGCTAAAGATTGAGCTCTTCAGAGACTAAGGAGACTGCTCCTGTGCCAACCACCTAGTACTAAACACAAAAATTTACAGATTAACTATACCCGCAAGTAATGGAAGCAACGAGCATGCATCAGGCTGCTGCAAGACAGTTCAAGAGCACGACTTGGAATATGTTAATGGCTGTTAATTTTGTGATCTGCTTTATCTGTTCCACTATCTTTTTGCTTAATTGTTTCTTACTTGCTTATCTGTTGAAATTAAGCATCCCAGCTCCGTTTCCCAGGTCACCAGTTAAAGAGACTTACCAGAGTAGGTTCCTTAATTTTGAACAGTAAGACAGGCCCAGGTATGATTGCAGAAATTCATTTGTCCTGCCCAGCCAGCAATTACATCTGATGGACTTTCTGGCTGCCACAAGTTTTCTAGAGCCTCCCCGTCTTAGCAGAGCAGCAGTTCCATGCTAACCTGAAAAGGCTCGGCCAGACAGCCAAGAACTCATACTTTCTGTCATCTCTTGCATTTTTTTTAGTTGAAATAGCCCAGTTTTGGCTTTCTCTGCAGAAAAAGACTTAGGAAAGGTCTTTTCTTTCATGCATATTCACAGCTTTGCACCAGGATCTAATGAGACACTGAACCAAAGCTGACACAGTCGGTCTCAGACAGAATAATCTCTTCTCACAGTGCACAGAAGTGCTTTTTGGACTGGTTTCCTTTCTCTCAGGCAATTATAGGTGATTTTAAAGAGACAGATGTTGTCGGATTCCTCTTTTGTCTGACATGCTTTTTTTTTTTCCTTGGCTCTCTCTTTTCTGAACAATAATTTAAAAGTTGGCATTTCTGGGGGACTTCCCAAATTTCTGACCACACTCACCAGAGGGTTGCATTCCAGCATAAAATCCCAGCCATTTCCTGTTTTTCTGTCACAGCTAGTAAACAAGAGCCCCAAAAGGTCAGCATTTATAGGGAGGAGCTGTGGATAATCTGCTGGGAAACGACTGCAGTTAAGTACAATTTTATATTTATGAAGAACTCTCTTCTTGTGATAAAAGACAAAGGTATTTTTCCTACTTACTATACACTTAAGAATGACATCTAGCTGAGCATTTTATTAGTCTGATAGCCAGAAATATCCTTGGAGGAATAAAATTACGTGTTACATCCTTATGAAAAGCCTGGCAATTAGAAGCAATTAAGATCCCCGTTAGCCTTTCGCAGCTCCCACCCAGCTGCTTGCTCCAGCCTCCTGACTCTCTTAGTGGCCCTTCACTGGACTCTCTCCAGTTTATTAGTATCTTAGACTGGGGAGCCCAGAACCAGCATTTCCCTCTAGGAGGGGTCACACAGCTATGGAGCAGAGAGGAACCACCGTTCTCTCCAACCTGCTGGCTGGACTTCTATTAACACAGCCTGATGTGCCTTCACCACCTTTGTGTTCATCATTCCTCCCCTCTTCTTGCTTTGCCTGTGAAGAGATGAACAGATTCCTTCAATCAAAGATAATTTTCATGTGTTCTTTATTTTTGCATTGTACAAAAAAAAATTAATAAAAGGAGGTGTTATTGGTTTTGCAATAACCTCACAGTTTTTGCGAAACTTCCACCTTAATTTAGCCTACTTTGTAGATATGCTCTGGTTCTAGGACAGCCTGAAGGAATTGAAGTGGGGCCCAAAACTGAGGGCTTGAGCAAATGCTAGACAGCTGCATGCATCTTTCCAAAGTAAAACAGATACTGAATGTAGCTGCTTGGAAATTAGGATTTTCTGCTTCTGCTATGCTTGTCATTTTGCAAGTTCTTGTTTTATTTATCAGTTTGGATGCACCTGACCTTGTCTGTTCCATCTTGAAAACCTCCTTGTGCAGAGACAGCAGCTGGGCAACCATCCTGCTCACAGCTCCGAGCAAAGCAATCAAATAACCCAACAAGTCTGTAGATACGTTTGTTTCAGACATTGTTTAAGCAAAAAGAAGCGGGGGAAAGAACTTAGTGAGGTTCACCAGCCTTCACCAGAACAGATGCAGAAGGAAATCCCTCTGGGTTGCTCAGCTCACTATCGCTGCTGTCCCGTGGCTCTCTCTGACCTGACCACCCCGTCTCCTTCCTCCCAGCTGCCTCTTCCAATGTCCTTACCTAACCGAGATGGAGCAATAAACTCATCTGGGTAAAAAAACACCCTGTAGGAAAAGAGAAGAAAAAAGTCACACTTTGTACAAATTTCTGTCCTGATGATGAAAATGTCATATGAAAACATATCTCCCCTCCAATCATGGGAAGATGTCAAACACTCTGTCTCTTTTCCCTGCCCCTGCTTTCCGCAGTGCCCGCAGGGTGATTTTGGGAGGTCTCCCCTCCACACAGGCCAGACAACGCGGGAACCCGAGGGACCTGTGGCTGCACACCCTGGCCCTGCCTCGGAGAGCCCTCTCGCTGCTGCCAAAGATTTGTCAGAGGACTCAGTGTCCCTTCAATCTGTCTTCAGGGATCTAGATGGTATCTTCATATGTACAGTGATATTAAGAGGGACTTTATTTCCCCTGAAAGACAATGGGTAGGTACCCTGCACAGGTACAGAGGTCAGCCAAAGGCAGTCCACGGCGCTGGTGGTACCCAAACCCTCTGCCCTGCTCAGGATGGAGATCTGGCTCAGCTCAAGGCCTCTGGCCTCATCAAGGTTGAAAATTGAGATTGTACGCCCTCTTGTGCCATCCCGTCCCCTGGAGCAGCGTGGCTGGCAGGGGCTGGTGAGGGACCGACCAGGGTGACCCCAGTCCTGGCCCCACCGGAGCCCCTGGGAGCCAAGCCTGGCCTCGGCTGCAGCTCCAACCCTGCACCCTCCAGGGACAAGCATTAATCTCATTTCTGTCACCAGTTGGGATTGCCGGGGCCAGTTCTCAGCTGCCCTGCAATGAGGGCAGTCTTTTAGACCAGGGATAATTGTCTGCAAAATGCCTTTAAACCAGAACAACAAAAGCCCGCATCCACGTTGTAACAGGTAAATGAAAATGTAAGCGTTGAGAAAACTCAGGATCAGTCCTCTTGTGCACAGTAAACAACTTCCCCACCCCCAGGATCATTCCTTGGCTCCTCTCTCTTTAACTCATCAGTGTCACAGTGGAAAAAGCAGAAGGACTCCATCCCTTAAAGCTCTTTCCTCTTTTTGCCTGTCGTTTAATTAAATTATCCTATAATGAAATCTTTCCCTAATGAGTCAGTGTTTAATAATTTATTAGACACTGAAGCCCTGCTTGGAGTCTCATCAATTATGTATCACAGCACCAAGGCACTTTCAATCTCTCTTTTTTCATTTCTCATTCACTTCATTAAAAGCCCCAGCCTTGCTGCTTCTAGGTTTCAATTCACTTGCCCAGACTTAGAGGTCAGTTCATTGATATATATTTTGCCCAGTGCCCACCAACAGATCTGTGTGTGCATGTGTTAGCTGGTCTAAAATTGCAGGTGGCATCTGTGTACATGTCTGCACACACATGTACCAGAGCATGGGTACCTGCCTTTCTGCCTGTGAGCAACAATGTGCATTTATCACAGATTTATACAGATTGTCACATAGGTGTATGTATATGTTTGTAAATTTATAAAATCTGTGTATGTGTAGGTGTGTTTCTGTTAGCACTTGCGCGTCTACATCTACAAGGTTATATTTGCTTCTACATCCGTGCAGGTATATATCAATACTGGCATTCCTGCCTGTGGCAGTGTGCCAGCACACTCTTTTAACTGCAGTCAACAAGTTCGTCTTATTCCACTATCTTTTTAATTTTTGTTCTCCTTAAAACAATAGCACATATAACCTGTAGGAATCGGTCAGGAAATGTTATACATGAGCTGTAAAGATAATGAGTTTGTATCTACTGAAGTGATCAGGAAGGGACTACCAAGTACACACTGCTGCAGTCCTGACCATCACCCACAGAGTAATTTGGGGAAGGAGCTGACTTTTCACTGAGGTTTCAGCCGTCTGCGGTCTGTAGAGCACTAAGCCTTTATACAGACTAAGCTCCCTTAGTTACATCGAGGTAGTTCTGGAGTCAGTAACTTCACTGACTCCTTCTCCTGGGAGCATTTTTCTGTGAAGATTTGTGTAAAGTTCACTGCTATTAAAAAATGAGTCCAGGGGAACAGTTTCCCCAAAGAATTGTTGACCCTCAAAGAGTTATTCTAAAACTTCACCCATTTGCTCCAGTTTGTTTCATTAAGTCTGCTCAATTACCATAAAAACATAATTACTTTAGTCTCCAGTTTGGGAGCAGAGAGTCAAGCTCAGTTGTTTCTAACTCACGCGGTATCCTCGGTAATCCTGGTGTGCTGGTGCTTAGGAGAGCTGAGAGGTCTGGAGCAGGTGAAGCCCCTGGCTCCACACGCCTGCACTGGGAGCACAGCTCAGCGTGATGACGCTGGCGGTAGCAGAGCAGATCTGATGTTGAACTGACGCTGTCCTCTAGAGGTACAGTGGTTTTTGGTTTCTTTTCCTGAGCAAAGCCATGCTTAGTCCATACCTGAATTTGGGCACACTGAAGCACCACTGGTTTATCACAATGTCTTAAGGTCTATTCCAAGAGAGAAACAGACCGACAGCACATGCACAGGGTCACCGCATGTTCCCAATGACCAGACTCCGACTGATCAGGAGGAACCTAGGGCAGAGGTAATCCCATCTCCTCCTCTGAACAACCAGCACAGTCTTAGCACAGCCTGGTGCTGCTCCATCCGACCGCTGCCTCCGTTAGATCAGGGCTGCTCCCATCCCTGGTGACATTGGGTGGGGATGGTGATTGTCCACTCCGCTACTCTCACTTACCGATGTTTCCAATGATGGGAAAATCACACTCACTCACATGTAACTGCATTTGCATTTTGAATACTTAACTAGACAGCTGTGCATGGGAAAGATTTTTTTGATCAATTTATACCCCAAAGCACAAAATTTGATTTTCCTCTTAATTATCTTATCAAGCATTTCTAAAAGAGTTGTTAGCCGTAACAATCTCATCAGGCCTTTCAAAAAATCTGCTGTGATTTTAGAGGGTCTTTCTTTACCTCAAATTGTTTCTTCCAAAGTGAACACTTCCCCACAACCATAGTAAGAGAATCTGAACAAACACCAAAAAAACGCATTTTACTAACTAAATGATGATCTTTTTTTTTTTTTTAGAAAGGATGCAGCCTTCCAAAACACCCCTGTATTGGTGTTACTGGAAGCCTGTGTTGCTCATCAATAAATATTCTGTGTCAATAGGCCATTAACTATTAATCCCAGTGCTGGCCATTTGAGAACTTTACATCAACACTCTTGTTATTTTACACATTGCTTCTCATCTTATTAAGTGACTTGCACATATGGACAAGAGCACAGTCTCGCAAATGAGCCCACGTCAATAACGCACAGGACACCACCTCCGATAAGGCAGGGGGAAAATCCCAAGAAAATGAATATGTCTGGAGCTACCATGAGTATTTATTTACATTGAGAAGAAAGAGAATCCACTCTTGAAGAGCTTATTGTATTACCTAAGCTGAACTTCCAACATACGTTCACTCTCAACCACATTCTGGCTTCATTTTTTTAATTCTTAAAGCAAATTTGGTGTTAGTGAAAGATGCCAGACTGACGAGCAGGGTTCACTGCTCGCCTCGCAGGCTGCTGCCCAAATGAGCTTCTCTCCAGGCTCAGCTCCCTGCTGCTACCTGATGCAGACAGATGATTTCCAGGGTGAGAACTGAGCTCGCTGATCCAGCCCTATAGTACCATCAAAGAGTATCACCTCCAGGAGCGCGTCCTCCAGAATGAGAGAGACAACAATGGGAGAGTTTAATAGTTTTGATTCTCACCCTTTTCTTCAACAGTATCTAGCAGCTAAAATGCATTAAATGCAAAAAGCAGGAGCGACATTTTATTTTAATGGTGAAAAATGGTGCATCAATAAACAGTGTTTTTTTCAAATTATTTCAATATGCTGAACATTGTTCTTCCCAACAAATTCTCTCCAGGCACCTAATTTATGATCTCAAATCAAACCCTGACCTGTTGATTTTAACCTGATTCTTCTGTAAGTCACCCTAGAAATATTTTGATTCCCCGACTGGCTTTTCTCTTCCTTCCAAGTAACCGTTGTGCAAGTCCACAAAGCTACTCCAAGCCATTACTCAACTGGACAAACTAAGACATACAATATCCTGTATCCAGCTACTAGAGATGTCCCTACAGTATTCCTCAGGCTGTTATGGAAGGTGACTGACAAAGTTTTGAAAAGTCCTATTAGTGACATATATGGTGAGACTGAAGGGGAAAAAATACTCACTTCTTGTTTTAACTCTAGCAGAGAAATAGAAGTAAGGGGTAAGCAAAGAACAGAGATTTGCAGTAGGTGTCAAGAACATGTGGCAACGCGGCAGCCAGACAAACATGCACACACACAGATAGAATTGAATAATATTGAAGTGGCAATTGCTACTCTGTGATTGCATGGCTCTAATTCCTGGCATTTAGTTGGCCAGAATTCAGCAGGAATTGGTGCGTCTTCGACGGAGAGAAATGATGACAGTGCAACAGCTGTGCTCTCTAGCAAACTGCGTAATGATATTCAGGTTTTATGGCTCTTTGGTTTGATTCCCAATAGCAACTATCCTATTATCCGTGGTCGAGACAGGTTAGCACCTGCTAAAAGCAATTTCTCATAAATTAGTTCATGTCAGCTCTTGAATGGCTGCTACTTAAGCCTAAGGTCTGCCCGTACCCCACCGCAGCGGCTCTGTTCGTGCAGATGGCCGTCTCCCCGCAGCTGTGCACCAGGGCGGGGTAGACCGGCAGAACAATCGGGGCAGTGTGCGAGCTCTGCCAGGTTGTGCGGGGCGTTTGCACGGGGACCCACACCTGTGCTGTGCAGATGGTAAATGTGCTCCTTCCCTTTAGGGGATTGCAGAGAAGGAGTGCACAGAGTTTCTGTTTGCATCTAAACCTGGGTATCCCAGCAGCCGCATTTAGGAGAGGGGTCAGTGGGCCAGGCTGGCTGCAGGAGGCAGAGCCCACACCTTGCACTGGGTCCCTGCACAGCCTAAGGGAACTACTTGTGTCTGGCACTGGGCAATGTGTCCTCTGTCAGGAGTCAGCAAGCCCACGGCTTAGACGTGACCGATGTGTAAAGCGGGGCTCATCCAGCCACGACGGATTCTTGCTGAACATTGGCCATTATTTTTACATAACATATTTCCAACCCAATACTTGAAGGAAGATCCTGGACTCTCCTTTACCAAGCACTTGACGCCAAACTCAGCCCTAAGTTAATGCCACTGTGAAGATGAGGATGGTCCTTGAGTTAAGAGCAAAATTTGAATCGCTCAGCTGTAAAAATGCAGGTTTGCCTCCAGTTCTCCCTACCATTTGGCTGCTAGAGATTAACACATGCTTCGTGCTCTGTGCATAGACCCACGTGTGTCTATTTGTGCCCACTCTGTGTACAACTCCAGAGACAGCATCATACGACGAGACCCACGAGCAACAGCTTTGCAGGCTAAATTGCCGGCATTGACCTTGGCGCGGACGAGTGGTTTGCAGGACAGTGCACACAGATGGAACATTTCCTCAACAAAGACAGACCTTATATTACACAGAGTCCAGTAGGTCACTGTAAGTGCTTTGAATCAATGAGGCATCTCACGAGAGCCCGTGCAGGCCCCCGGACTGGGATGAAACCTGATCTTGCAGCTCAATGTGTTACAACAATTTTTCAACTGCATTGAAAACACAGGGGCTACGGGGCAAGCAGTTGTCTCTCTTGAGGAAATAGCCAGAAAAGGATGAGGTTTACACAAGGCATGTTCAGGATCATCAAACTAGCATTTGAACAGACCAAAATGAAAAGTAACAGTTGTGAATAGGGGGAAGCAACAAAACCTGATGCCAGTCAGTTGACTGACAGTGGTCAGAGCCTGAGTGATCAGCGCAACACATTTGCAGTTCTGGCGATTTCATTGACCTTTCGTTACAGAGCAGCATTTCCTGCAGATGCCACAATTATCACATTGCAGACCAGGGAGCTTTGTTTTCACGTGTGCTACTGGGCTCCAGTCCTTCCCTTGACTTGCACAAAGTCCCAGTCCAACCAGTGACGGCTGCAGGAAGCCTGTGCAGCCTGCCCAAAGGAGGCACAAGGGCTACTGGGAAACACTACCTTTCCCCCCCGCTCCATTATCACACCTATTTTTACTCATTTTATAACTCTAGACTTCCTTTTCTGTTTCTGACAGTTTTGTTACAACCTTTGTTTTCATTTCCAGAGGATAATTTTCTCTTCATTTTTTCCCCTGCATCTGTTCTTCCTACACAGTTTCTCATTCTAATTTTCCACTCAGTCCTACCACCTCCTATGCTCTTGAAACCATACATTTCCCCAGCTCCTTTTTCCTCTTTATTTGTAGACAGCTTTTATTTTTATCACAGCGATTTCTTTAGCTGTTGGACAATGTACTAAACACTGCCCAGAGATTTAGGTTTCCAACTAGAGGGGGGCTGAGCAGACCTTTTACCCTTCCTCGGGGGAAGTGATAATGCGACACACTTTTCAAGCACAACATGGATGACTCGCTAAGCAGTTTCAAATTCATGTTGGCTAACGACCAAACTGGACTGTCACACCTTCATTCACAAAAGTGGTAAAGACTCTCGAGAAAAACATTAAATGTCGTATTTTACCTGGGAAAAAAGTGACCATCAGAGCAGACCCCGGATCCCGTTAAGGTGGTGTGGGTACACACAGGTGCAGAGCCCCAGGCAGTCATCGCTCCTACAAAACAGTATTTTCACCATATGCAATTTCTCAACACTTGAACCCCAGCAACAGCAAATACTAGCAAGCATCCAGCATGGATGCTCAGGAGTTCAATAGTCACAGGGCTCGGTCCACCGATCATGCAGGATAGCACTTGCCATCCGACAGGCTCGGCTGGCTGAATAACAAGAAGTACCAGGAAAGTTGGAAAAACATATGAGAGTCAATGCAGGAAAGTCATGGTCAGTAAGAGCATAAAGACCTTGGTTTATAGCACCAGACACGGTAAAAAAAAAAGAAAAAAACCTACCAGAGCCAACTTCATCTGTCATAGGCAAGCTGATTACAATCAATAGACACTTAATGGTCTCTCAGAGTCCCATCTGGGCAATTAGCAATAGCATTAAGCAAGCAAAGACGTATTGTAAGTCTGTTTCTTCAGTGGAAGTGACAGAAAAGAGAAATAAGAAACCAAATTACATTTTTAGATCCAAATTCTTCTCTCATTAATACTGCATGAAACCTACTGCTGCTGGTAAAAATGGAACAAATGTCAAAGTTTTTCTTTTCTTTCTGCAATCTTCTGACTGATTTTTTTGTTTTAAATTTTAAAAATTCAATATCTCAGTTTCAAACTGTAATAAAACCTGTTGAAGTCAGGAGGTAAATATGAGTGCCATTGAAGGAAAGAGTGGCCTTTGGGGTATTTCTTTTACAACTAAATAAAACAAAAATAATGATTTTGAATGCCCCAGACTTCATTAAAATCAAAGAGCAGCATTCACATTTTCACTTTCTCAGCCCTAAAATGCAGCAGGTATCGTCCCAGGCTTTCTGAGGATAGAAAATAGCACTAAAAATAATTGAAAAAAGGAAAGTCTTCTGTACATCTTTTATTTTGTTCATGGCAGACACTGAAGAATAAAGTATTAATCGGGGAAAAGTACTTAATGCGCTCTCAGTTTTATTAAATATGACACTGCTGTGTTATGAATGACAAAATTATATATCTACAAGTCATATAACTAAATTACTGTCTCCACTGTGATCTCAGGACACTTTTCCTGAGAAATGGAGTAGATCCAGTATCTTGCACAAATTTAGTTGATTGTCCTAAATTTTTCTCCTGCAATTCAGCTGACCCACTATTGTGCAAATTTTGGCCTGTGATTTCATAGAAAATAAAGGCTAAGGTTGTTGTTGGATTGGGATAATATTTTCTATTATAAGTTGTGCTCTTTTAGTGTCTACCAATGTAGATCTTCCAAAAATAACAGAGAAAGTAAATTACGAGTATGTGAAGTTCCTGTGTGAGATGTACTTAATTATTGCCACACAAGCAAAATAGGAATCTGTGCACACAGCTGACAAATTGGATGCACTCTTGCATTAGAAGTAATTACCTGTTTTGTGTGCCATCAGTGAACTTACACAGATGAGACAAATTATACAGAAGTCAAGTCTGTAATACAAAAAAATCAAATTTGAAAGCTTTTTTATCAGCTCAAGATTTCAGAGAGTCTGTCAGAGAGTACAGTATTAGGCTCCATAAATTTTGGCAAGTTATTAGCACCTTCCTATATCCAAGCGGGGCTACTAGGATCAAATTTGCAGCAGATGCTTTTAACTTAATCCATGGAATTTTGCAGACAAAACAGACAAATTGCACAAATGTATGTCAATTTGCCAATGGAAAGTCATATCCTGTGTATACATAAGTTATGTTGAGCAATTAAAAAGAACTGGTGAAATATGCATTCCTTACGCATTTGCTCCATGGCATATCTATGAATTGAAGATGATAATCTCAAAATGATAGAGCAAGAAAAGACCACAGCTCTGAGCATGCTAAATCTGTATTACGGTAACTTACTGCATCACTTACCCATGTAACAGAAAATCCTTTGAGCTCAGTGTTGCCCCTCTAAGAATCAAATTACGTTTTAAACCTGCAGTGCTACTATTTTTCTTATCTTTGATCTACTGTACAAAGCAATTTTAAATCTGTCCTGAGTGGACCTGTTTTCAACAAACTTTTTAACTATTGCACTGGTGGTGAGCTCTGAACACCAGGAGCAGCAACTTACTTGTAAATACTTAGTAAATCACTTTATCTGAAATAGTTGTCAGGGAGATAGAGCCTGTGTTTCTTTGCAAAATCTTATCTAAGAAAGAGTTCTTTATAATGGCTTTATTAAATACTGTAGAAGACTGACAGTTCTCCAAGCTGACAGCCATAACAACTGAGTCACAACCAGATGCCAAGAGTCAGGCCACAGTAGCAATTCTATTTGGCAGGATAGGTTGCTGAAATGCTTCTAGTCATTGAATTTCTTCTTTAAAACCCCTTCCTTTCCTCTGCCATAATGAGTTCTGCAAACATATATGAAAGATGGCACCGAGGCAGCTTGTAACATATTGACTGGGTTAACCAGGTCTGCCTAGAAGGGTTTTAGGTATGAAAGTGATACTGAAAGCAATCCTGGATCCTGGCTGCTCGCTCCTAATTGATTTACATAAATGTTTATGTGACTCTGATTTGATAAACATTACATGCAACGTTAAGGGATTTGTAGGACAGATTTTTACAACTTTCCATTTGGTCTCCATTTATCAGCAGAGACAGAGATCAGACAGAAAAGGGCCAGAAGGAGAGGCAGAGAAGGACCAGGAGATCTCATATCAGAGGTACTGAACATCAGATCAAGTTTATCATAGAATCACAGAACGGTTTGGGTTGGAAGGGACCTTAAAGATCATCTAGTTCCAACCCCCCTTCCATGGGCAGGGACACCTTCCACTAGGTGGGCTGTTATTAAAGGTTTCTGGACTCCCCAGTACAACAGGACATAGTGGAGCGAGTCCAGCAAAGGGCAAGAAAGATGATTAAGAGACTGGAGCATCCCACATATGAAGAGAGGCTTAGAGCTGGGACTGTTCAGCCTGGAGCAGAGAAGCCTCCTGGGGGACCTTATAAATGTGTACAAATATCTGATGGGAGGCAGATGAGAAGATGGCTCAGTGGTATCCAGCGGCAGGACAAGAGGCAATGAGCACAAAATCAAACACAAAAGATTCCATTTAAACATATGAAAAACCTTTTTTATGGTGAGAGTGGTCAGACACTGGACCAGATTGCCCAGAGAAGTTGTGGAAGTACTCGAAACCCGACTGGACATGGCCTTGAGCAACCTGCTCTGGCTGACCCTGTTTTGAGCAGGGGGCTGGACGAAATGGTCTCCAGAGATCCCTTCCCCCCTCAGCACTTCTGTGATTCTGCTGTACAGATGGGGTCCAAGCAGTGATAAACAGCCACATCATCTTGACTTACGTCATCCGAAAGGTTGAACCTGTAGCAAGATACTGAAGGCAACAGTGATTTTTGTTACATTCACGATTCTGTAGATTGATTTGGTGGCACACAAAATATCTTGATAATTTATCATTTATTACTGTCAAACACAGTGGCAACACTGTAGAGAATGACTTTTTTTCTGAACATGGTGTGGGTGTCTGTATGCTAATGACAATATCCGACACCTGGGTATAATTGTCATTATTAATACTGATGTAAATGAAATGTTCATTCTTGCTAATAGATTAAACTATGAAATGCTTTAAGAGCAGAATTGCTACAATAAAAGCAATTGGGTTGTTTCTTTGTAATTTGATGGCCCACAGAAGTGCAGAAACATATCTTATGGCTTTACAAATCTGTGATAATTTCCTTCAACTTTTACTTTTATTGCCTTGTCATTAAATTCACATTGAGTTCTTAAAACAAAAATGTTTAAAACAGATGTGGCTGTTAAAGTTACAATA
This sequence comes from Fregata magnificens, assembly GCA_013389945.1. Taxonomy (NCBI): domain Eukaryota; kingdom Metazoa; phylum Chordata; class Aves; order Suliformes; family Fregatidae; genus Fregata; species Fregata magnificens. The sequence goes on along the minus strand of WAAD01021476.1, from coordinate 41,240 downwards.
TGAATTTTACAACTCTAAATTTTATGACACTGAAAGAAATTTCAGCCACCAAAGTCAGAGACAAGACTGGGAGCAGAAGGCAGCTCTAAGGGTGACAGATTTCCGTACTTACCAAAAACTTAAGCTGACATAGTGCATACGTTATATACTAATTGTGTAAGTCAGTGTTCAGAAAGAAAATTATCCAAAACCCCGTGAATTATCAGGACCGAATAGCAAACAAACAAGAAAAAAATGAGAGGTAAAGCTTTAAGGTCTTAGTCCCACTTCTGTCCTTTATCAGTTTCCTCTATGGACCTAATTTACAGGACCTAAAGAGTTCGCTGCCCAGTGATCCACACAGTGTCTTTCAAGCAGTCCTAAGCCAAAGATTCATTCTAACAAAAATCATAATTTTCATTACATTTTGGAGAGGAAATTCAACTCCCATTTAATCTGACTGTAAAAAACCTGATATCTGATTTCACCAGAAGTTCCACTATGGGTAGAGAGACAGACAGAAATGTAGACATGGTCTCTTTGTGTCTTAAAATAATTCATAGCAAGTGTAGGAATGACCTTTTGCAGTATATTATCCCACACAATATGTTTTCTGATCTTTCATGTGAATGACTCCATGCTAATTCCTCATTTTCTGGATTTGGGTCTGCATCCCACAGCCCTTCACTGGTATGTGCACGTTTCCTTCGCTCCCTTTCAGCAAGAAACATCTTCTCACTTCGAATATTCTTCTCAGGTCGGGTTCAGCAGGATTACAACATGATTATCCCAAGTGTGAAAGGTAAAAAATTTACTTCAGCCTTACTTCTTGTTTTCTCTTTCTCTCAATTTTTATTGCCTTTCCAGTTCTATAGATCTCTAAAGCTCTGATCCCCCTAGCAACGGTATGTGTTTCAGTCTTTTCCAAGGCAATTCGTATCAATGGTCATTTGCTAAATTTAAAGTCTACATATTTCAGATAGGGACTGGCTGACTCCCTTTACAATAAAACATCCATAATCTAGGTTAAAACCTGCCTCTTTTTGTTGTTTATTAAGTTCTACACACCTCAACTTTGTAATTGACTTAGGTAGTTTTAGTGAGGGTTTAAATGTTATGCTCAGGGAAAGTGGAAATTCCAGACCAAAATAATCTTTAGTGAGACTGTATCATCTCCCTGTGTGCTGCGAGAGCACACTGTGAAGTTTTCCTGTTGGGTTTCAGTGGGATGTGTATTTAAATAAAGACTGGTATCACCTAATTAACCCATGTAATCAAGTCGCTACAAAGATTTTTTTTTTTATTTATGTACTCTCCATTTTTAACTGGCTCGATATTGTTCTTTAACTCGGTCTCTCCCAGAAAAGCACCTGAGCAGCACTCCTCTCAGCAGAGGAGTCTTGCACCAGCTGCTCTGTGTTCCTTCTCTCCAACTCCCCTGCAAGCGAGTTCCTTCGGCCTTTTTCCGGTTCCCCAACTCCTTGTTCTTGCTTATATTTTGCTAAGGACTGGGCAGAGGCTTTCCAACCTTGTGCTGGTCCTTGATTTACTGCTTTTCCTCCCGTGCGCTTCACAGTAACTTCCTTGTGCTTGTTATTCCCATAATATCAAGCACGTCCTAGAAAATGCAGCTCTGTCAGTCAGCCACATTATGACGTACGCTTTTGGCTTCAGCAGAGAAAAAACCTTTTCCTCTTCTCTTCCAGTCGTCCTGAGCTCCAGCTCCTCTTCACCAGCAGGCACATTACCTCACGATTTCGGCAGCCCTCCCTCTGATCTCCCCCTTCCCTCATGACTGATCTCAACGCTGGCCAGGTAACTTTCCATATTAGCAGCTAATCTCTCTGCTCCCATATGGCTGGGGTCAGTCATCATTTCCATGACTTATTTGTTTCAATATCCGTAAAAAGTGAGGAAGTCCTTGGCATCAAGTAGCTTTAAATGATGTCAGGGGTCAACCGTGTCTTTGTTCCAGCACCATAAACGTTCCCCTGTGCCTGTGCTCACCTCGGAACGCTGCCCTGTAGCGAGCAAGGGGGTAACACAGGTGTCCTTCCTTCTCATTTAATTTACTGCAGACATTATTATATCCGTAGCAGTTCAGTTAAAAATAATACGGTCCCTTTTCTATCGGCCAAGTTGTAGGTGCCTGAGAAACGTCTAAGTTTGCAGGGTAAGTCTGGGGCCTGCAGGGAAATCTGATAAAATACTGCCTCCATTTCCAGCACCCCAATGTAGCACGTCTCAAGTCTCTCTCAAAAGCTGTATCATCCATGCAAGGTCACAAAGGTAAAAGAGGGGAAAATAGATGATAATATTGAGCATTAATAATGATAAAATGATCTTTTAAAAAAAAAAGTGATCTGAGTTGCCAGAAAGCAGAAGCTCCATCACTTAAGGGAAGTATGCAGCTCAGTTTGACAGCTATCAGTCCATTTTGCTCAGGTCTATTAAAGTTCATCTGTTTTAAAATTATTTTCATATAATTCCTCCCCCATTGCTGTGTAAGGTCTACAGGTAATGACGCTTTTACAAGTAAAGCATATGTATCTGCCAGCATCTTGGCTCCTCTGTCATCCAGACATGTTCAGAGTAGGATTGAATATCTCTCTGATTAATGCTTATGCTTGATTCGCGTACCAATGCTCTCATGAATGGTAGTAAGCCATCACACAGGAGAAAGCGTTATATGAAACATTTAGAGACTGGCAGGAGAAGATGATCTAACAGGCCTCTTAACCTTTTAATTTTTATAATTTATTGTAGCTAATTTATGTGCAACTTGCATGCTATAGTACAGTGTTAACATTATTTGAAAAGTCAGAAATCTCTCTCATATTAAGAGACTCATGCACATATAGAAAGTCACATATATACTGACATTCTTAAACAGGCTCCGGACATTTACAAGTCTAGCTATTGCATGTAGCTTCAGAAAAGGTATTTCTTTGCTGAAAGTATCATTATCAGTTCCCATTCACAAATAGTTCGGACATGATATAATAGCAACACTGCTTCAAACCAGGCAGCCCCCAGATTTCACAGTTGTGCTGTGTAACTGGCTGCCACCCAAGCGGCGATATACTCCAGTCAGAGCAGTGCAAAGACATTTCACCCAGAAAGTCAGACCAGCTCCTCCCTAGGACTGCAGAAAGCAGAGCACGAGCTGTGTTTGTCAGCACTGACCTGCATGTTTCATCAGCAACAAAAATAGAGAGGGGAATCATCAACAAGTAATACCAGCTGGGGGATCCTCCGAGACAGCTCTGCGTTTCCTTTTGTGCTTAGGGAAAAAGGAATACACAAAAGAACGGTGGGAATAAATCCCACCTGCTGTTTCAGGACATGTTCAAGAGCTAATTAAGGCTCTTCTGGTCACAAGCCCACTATACAAGGAGGCAAAACAGGAGGAGGAGCAGAGGGTCTGTGTAAGGTTTTCATCACATTAGGCAGCTGAAAGTGTTGCTGTTTAGATCCCGACATCCTGACCCACCTGGGTGATGTCTCTGAAGCTTAGAAATACTGTAAAAATAACAATCATCTCACACATTTCACTGAGAAGTTCTTGTCTCCTCCCTTCTTTTTAGTAAGGGCTTGACATTTGGTGTTGTAGGAATCAGCATGGTGTCTGGATCTCTTGCAGTCCCTACTGTGACTACACCTTTGCCAGTGTCTGACTAATTCATGCAGTTCAGGAATGCTAGTCTGCAAATATTCTTCGTAGTCTCGTGGAAGCTGAGCAGCTATCTTCTCTACTTAGTTGTAAAATAGGGCTAGTAATATGATTGACTATTGCAGCATTGATGCAAAGGTGAAGTAATTGATTTTGAGAAGCATTCAGATATGATGGTGGTACCACCACGGAAATGTACACAAGTAAATTAACTTTCATATTCCAGCAGTATTTGAATAATGTGCAGTACAAAACATCTGGGACCGCATATTAAAAGGGGATATAAAAATCCTGAATAGCCAGTGAGCATCCAGTGGATGAAGCAGTACAGGATAATGCAATTATGATTTAACTGAACCAAGCATAGGAAAAGAAGTAAAAAGGCTGCATTAAAGATACAACATTAATTTGTGACTATCCTAATTTTTGAGTGCTTGAATTAACAATTTCAACATATTTTGTGAAATGTAATATCAACAAGTTTTGTGCATACCTTAATGATTTCAGTGGAAGTGCATGTAGGTATTACTAGACAGTATATAGTACCCCTGACACTTTCCTCTAAATTACCTTATAACTGGGTCTTGCATATGAGAGAAAGTAGAGATATATGTGAAATACAGAGACAAACAGGCATCCGTTTCTTGTACCAGCTATGGCATTGAGGAATGCCTTGGACCTCAGCTCCGCTTCAAAATTCCTGTTGAGCAGCTTTCCAGCTTTTCGCAGCTTCCCTGATAAGCAGCTCAGCAGGTAATGAAGATGGTAACCAAAGTTATCATTTGCTGATGCGTACACGGCAGCACTGGCAAATAATGTTCTTGTAATTCATTCCTGGCTCTAGTGGAAAAAGCATCTCTCTGGTGCAATGCCCCTTCTCCCGCCATCCCGTGGCAGAGCTGGGGACAAACACACCGCAGGGGCTTTCGTGTGCTTTCACATATGGAGCAGCTCAGCCTGGGCCAGGGCTGAAGCACTTTGATGGGGAAGAGGAATTTTTTACTTAATTTTCACTTCCTGTGGGATGTACAAATGAGAACCCATCAGTGCTGCAGTGGAGGCAAAAGTACAGTTTGGGCCTGAAGAGCATCTTTGTAAAAAGACCATCATGGAGTATTTACTCCTTCTCACTTTGATTTCCATACAAATACGTATGTATATTACAAGTAAATATGGTTTAGTAAGAGTTAAATTACCAAGATCAAAGTCTGCTTTGTGTGTGTGAGTCCTTTCAGCCCTATACCTTCATCACACATTATGCTGTAGGTCAAATCAGAATCTCAGCAATATTCATGGCACCCCACTGCCTTAATGAGTTGAAACAGGTGAATTTAGTGAACTTGGATTTGTATAACTGAATCCTCAGTTTGCTGATCCTCCATTGTTTTGGTTCTTTCAGGCTAACAGAAGTAAAAATCAGTAAAAACTTATTTTTGGTGCTAGAGGCAGTGGGTCTGACTGAATACAGAAAAACAGCAGATCGACTGAAACGGTTCCATTATTACATGGTAATTTTGAATGTTGAACTTCACTTTAAGCCAAAGAACACGCTAAAGAAAATAAAGCTTGAATATATTGTTCCCACATTTGCAAACCACTAACATAAGAATATTTTTGAGCATCCTAAATATTCACCATTTTTGGCTATAACTTTATCTCAGTCACCATCTCCAATGCCAAGTTTATTTTTAAAGAGCAGTCTAGTTCCTGCTCCTTCAGGTTTATGCAGAAAGCTGTTTTGTTTTGCTCTTCCCATGCTATGAAAAATCTGTCATTCAGTATTTAATTCTAGCACCTAACTGGCTCTCTTGAGACAACAGAGGAGCCTCCAACAAATATGAACCCATCAAGATCCCCAAGTAGGATAAAAAACCCCAAAGTGAAGGCTAAAGCAAAACAGCAGGTCAGGAAGCTCAAAGGCTTGTAGCGTTGATTTCTTTGGCACAAAAACCACTGGGTTAGTCCAGTCTGTACTCCGATTTAAATGGAATTATCCTGAGGTAAAAATAAAGGAATGCAGTGGTGAATCAGGCTCATTGTCTAGATTTAGTACAAAGCTGAGATGAAGGCACTGGGCTGTGTGTGATGCAAGGTGTAAATGAACAACACGCGTGAGCAAGGCTTGATCTGTTCCTTATGGCGCTCGCTAAACTGTATGTCAGGTATTTGTCTGCACAGCTCCTTAGGCCAGGCAAGACTCATCTGTTTTGTAATAAAAAAGACTTGGCTGCTACATCAAGATCTTAAAAAACAAGTGGAGCCAAATGGTACAATAAGACTCCACCATTTCTCTGCCAAAAGTTGGAAGAACCCACTTTTAATTGGGGAGTGTTTAAGGCTGCAAGCTCATGTTTGTCAATATGTACTCGGGAGCAATTTGCTGTCCTTGCTTCTAATCCTTTCATGTGGCTGCCCAACAACTGCATTTGATTTTTTCAACCCTTGTGAAGGTTTAAGGGCTGCTCCTGCTGCTCCTCCTTCGCTCCTCCTTGTTATCCAAAGCAATAGTTGTTCCCTGCCCTGAATAACCTGCGGAAAGCAGGGGTTTGGCTGGCCAGTCACACAGACTGCAAAGTTTCACGTGGGGAGAGGCTGTGGGGAGAAACCAGGCTGCGGAAGAGTGGAAGATCGGTAACTCGTCAAGCCCTTAACATGGCTTTCAGCCAATATTGTTCTACTCTGCTTATATCCCTCAGGAAAACCGATGGCAGGTGACTTAGCCTGACTTCAGCCAGTTTTAAACACTGCACTGTGTGCATCAGGTATCAGCATGAGCAAGGGGCTCATCAGACCTTCTGGGTGTCCTGAAACAGGACCGTTGCATACTCACGGTAACAAGGCTTGTTGATTAGACTCGCATTTTTGTGAACTGCCATGCACATTGAGCATTTTTTAGGAGGGGCCCATAAGACAGAGAGAGATAACCAGAGAAGCACCCACTGGAATATACAGAGCTTTTGCCCAAGTGCTGCAGTGTTTGAAGTTCTCTTTAAAGCAACAGCCCTAATGGTATGTTACTAGATAACAAGATATGACTTCATTTGAAATATATGAAGTATATTGAAAATAGCAGTTATGAGGACAATCTAAACCCTTAAAAGCTCAAAGAGCGCATCATGATTGTTTTAAGCATCAACTGACCTTCTCCTACACCAGTGAGAGAACCTCCCTGTGATGCTGGAGCTGTGGGATTAGCAGCACTGTCAGATTTGCAGGGACTACGACCCGGGTGTACATGAGACTCCCAGAGAGGCAAGTGACACTTCTTGAAGCAGCTTCCTGCCTTTACAGGATACTTCTTCTGGAGATTTTCATATCTCACTATAATCTGGCTGAATTTTAAACAGAAACTTAGCTGAAAAGGGGCTTCTCACTGTGTTTCACAATACCTGGCACTGGCTGCTCCAACAGTGAGCACAAACGCCCTAAGAAAAACACTAGTTCAGCCATAATTTCCTGTCTTTCTGTTTCTGCTTTTCGGGGTTATGCATACCATTACCTAGAGCTTAGCAGTGTTGTGAAAGACACTAACCAAGTGTAATGACTTGGGGAATTCAGCTCACTTTAGAGTTTCCAGAAATTATTCTCCCCCAAGAAGTTTTTCCAGATATTTTATAGGCACCAGAAGGAAAAACAGTTTGCCCAGACAGCAGCAGCGTGAGCTATCTTTGGATTCGCACTGTCAAATGCAGAAGGCATTTGCTGGGCAACTCTCGAAGTGTGCATGCCGCAAGATTTAATCAAGGAAACTCAAGTTCATGTCCTATTTTGCAGGAGGTGTATTCCCCAAAAGGGCTGGGCACACCTCCAGAGAAAACTCATCACTGCTGTGCAGCAAAACTAAGAGGGCAAGTGCTTTAAGGCTGGGAACATCTCCACACTGCTCCTGCACTGCCTGGTGACCACTGGCCTGCGGAACCGGGACCACAGCTTGTGCTTGGGCATTTGCAAACTGTGGGGCACTGCAGTGGGGCACTGGCGCTGCTTTCAGCATTTCTGTGCCTGGCAGGAGCCCATGCAAAGCCCCTTGGTGGGTCTTCTAAGAACTCAAGAAGGTCCCTCATAGTTGTCAAAAGTTGTAATAAGTATTCTTACGGTTTTTGTTCTTTTGTTAGACAGATAACTTTGATTTGGAAATGTCTGTTTAACTCGGAGACAGACCGATTTGGGAAGCCCATTCTGTTCCATAAATGACCAACTAGAAAAACTGTCAACAACCGAGGCAGAGAAGAAGAGACATATTCTGTTATCTTTGCTCACCTAAGCTAGCACTTCTGTAAAAATAACCCCATGGAAGCCGACAGCTATTGAATGAGGAAAAGATCAGCATTAAAATAATATTCAAATAGCATGAGAACCCCTCTTTTTGTAATGACAAAAATGAATGTCAAGGGTGATGCTGATCAACGCCAATAAGGGCAAAGTATGCTTCTTTTTAAAGGGAAAACATCTGCTCTGTTTTGGTTTTTCCTGAACACTGTGAAAATAGTTGGGTTTGCCTCAGGAGGTAGAAAAGGTTTCACTCCTCTAGTAATGCCTTCATTTTTCTTCTGACCCCTTGGATCATTTAATTGGGCTCCTTTTAAAGCCACTATGTAGGTAAACTGCATGCATAATTAGCCAGCTGGGTCCCCTGCCAAGAGTGTGTCATTTAGTATCTGTGAGTGCCAGCAGGGTCAGGCATGACACATGGTGCAGTTCTGAAAAGCAAACAACCTTAAGGTCTTGTCCATAAAACCTGGAACATGTTCAGGGCTCTATCGGGCTCTTTCAGCAGTTTCTCATGCATGACCAGAGGTGTGGATTTTATGTGCAACTCATAAAGAAAACTCTCTAATTTGCACGCCACAAGCACTAGCAGGTGATGGCTCAGGGTAGCAGAGGAGGTGAAAAAACTTTGGCAAAGGCATTAAACTGCATCTGCATGTAAAGAATACCATTTTCCATTTAGTGCAGGCATCAGTTGCCATGTGATGGCTTAAGGAGCTAAGCAGCGAGTTTGAAACGTGGTTGGGAATCACTGCTTCATATCCCAGCAGGACTAGCTCAGGCCCTTTGGGAGGTGAAATTTTAGGAATCTACTTCTAAGTGCATTTTAATTTGCATTAAACGCTCTGGCAGGGTGCACCCTTCGCTTTCAGTGCAAATGTGGTACTTTGCACAGCCACCAGAGAGTTAATGGCGCCCTGGCCATGCAGTCGCTGGCACAAAATCCTGGGTGGATTTTGCAGAAGGGTGTGTATAAACAAACTCCAGGCATCTCTGCAGCCACTTTAAAAGCACTTGTAGTAACAGAGCTGCATTACGCTGTGTTTCTGCCTTTGCTGGAAGTTATCAGTCACGATAGGGTCTGCAGCAAGGAGACACACTGAGATTTATCCGGAACTGATGAACAGAGAGACTGTTTCCTGACCACAATAGAGTAATTTAATCATTATTATCCCATCGCTTCCATCGAGTCACTCTTACCTCAAATATCTGCCTTGCCTTCAGCTAATTTCCTTCCAAAATCCAGATGAGACTCATACATGTGATAAAGTGTTACCTGCCTGCATGCAGTGAGGAGCCATCAGACATCGTCTGCTTCAAGAGGCTCCTGTTTCCGTCAGTTACCTTTGCTCTTCCCCTGAGTCAACCGTGACTCTGCCACCGGAGAGTTACCCACTCGTTTGAGGGTATGATGCCAAATCCGTTGTTGTTAAAAAAACCCCTTATTTTGATGGGGAGGACTTTCACACTTCCTGTGGAAAACAGAACACAGAAAGCACTCATAAAACCAGCGATTAAGAAATATGCTGACATTCATACCCCAGTCGTGACAGACCCAAAGCCAAGACCCAGACATGCATCCCAGCAGTTCTGTACTCGTCAAGCACTCACATCGTACCTCCTCACTGCCTCACAACCAGCTCTGTAAAACACACACCAAACACTTGTGCATTGTCAAAGAGCCACAGGCAAAGGATGAGTAGGGAGTGTTTAAAGGATGTCGGTATCCCAGGATGCCCACACCGCCTCTTACCACTGGCATTTCTGTATTGTGGACACTTCATAGGCCACCGCTTTTACTTGTTGAGGTTCAACTTTGAACTCACAGGTTCAAAATAGAAAGACCTGCCAGATCTGCAAAATCAAGAACTGTTACTTCATTGTATTTCTTAGTATTTGAGTCTTTCAGAGTCTTGCTTCTAAGCTTTTCTCCACCAGTAGGAAAGCTAGTAGCTCGTCTGTGTGCTTGCTTATGTAACGTATGTGGAAATGCTGACAAATTCATCAATTCCAGAAGCTGGAGATTTAAGAAAAACACCCGGTACTGTAAGGCTCTCAACAGTCATAAGACTCTGATGTTTTGAATGATGGAGTTTCCACAACTTCCACTGGAGACTACTCCATAACAGGTCCCTGTATACTCATGTTGCTGTTACTCAGCAGTTTTGTATTTGCACTACAAAACCACTCCTTTCATATCATTCTTGACATCCCATGCAGAGGAAAGCCGAAGTATGGAGGTTTCTCAATTCTCCATAACACTTAGGGATATGAGATTAATACATTTATGTGGTCCACTGAAGGTTATCACGATTGTCTTCAGGAAATGAAAGGGGCCAGAGCTTTTACACATTTTTAAGCATATACAATATAATTATTAAGAAACCCCCTCTCCAATCTTCTTGTTTAACAAAGAAGATACTGTTTGGAAGATAGAAAATAAATTAATTTTCTACTGTGACCTCATTAAAATTGGATTTAAGTTCCAACCCAAAAGAATTTTAGAACAACATTAGTCTCTTGCCCTTAAATCTCCATCTATTGAAGCTGGTCTATTTATTAATTTCCCTGCCAGAAAGCATATTTTGACTGGCCTGTGAGCTGAGCAGACAGTCTCTCCCCAGAAGCTCACACATGAGGGCCATTTCCTTATTCATTTCTTCTCAGCAAAGAGGGTGTTTCCAACCATATCATTTTTAATCAAAGCACTCTTGACTCAGACACAATTGTTCACTTTGACGGGCAGATGGGGATTTGATCATGACCCAAGAAAACAGAAAAGCAGAAAGGGCAGCGCCTCTCTTATCTGCAACGAATGAACAAGATTAGCCATAACCTGTTTTCTTCTCACCATACAACAAATCCAGTGTGTGCTCTCAGCACAGCCGTAGATTCTCATCTTGTAATTTTTAATACAAGACATATACAGCCTGAGGGAACCAATTACTCTTCTGTATTCAACATGCTTCAGTGCCTTCAGAGGACTGTGCTTGAGAAACACAGTTACTTTGCTTGGCAGGAAAAGCCTTTGAAAACAAAGGAGAGGGCTCTCTGCGATGAAAGTCAAGTTCATCCCAGAAGCAACAGAAGAAAGCAGTTTGGGAAGTTGGACATGCTTTGGTGGAAAATTGTCAAGACACAAGTTTACTTTCTAAGTGGCACTGTGCATCAAATTGTTTTTCTGTGCAATCCGAAAGCATGGCTGTCTTTTTTAAAAAAACCAAAACCAAACCAGTTTGAAATCAGCAAGATTCTGTATCCCAGCTTTCCCGTTGGATACCTGGAGCTGAGCAGAGGAGACGGGGGAGCCCTTCTCTTCCCTCTCCCCCCTTCCATCTGTCTGCTGTTAAAATCTCAGCTCTTCAGGACAGGCACTATTTTCTCATATGAAAGTGCAGGAAAATGGGATCTCAAATGCTACTGAAATAAAAATACCAACGAGAGACAAAAACCACGTGGGTCTATTAAATAAGACAGAGTGGGCTCGCTGTCTGATATCCTTCTGCAATTGTGCCAACCGCGTGTGCACTAAATCATAACAGTGTAGGCCTCCACGCTCAAAAGACTGATCTTAATTTACGAATCACAAGATTTTAAAAGTTAGATGGTTTGAGAGACCTTATTTGTTTCATTCAGCATGAGTGGGTTTTGAGCCCGTGAAAGCAATGAAAACTAGAAACTTATTCTATCACAAAAAATAAAAAACAAAAAAGAAAGAAAGAGAAGAGATTTTTGTGTAATTGCCTGTCTTCAGAAACTAAAAACCCACAAACAGTAAATTTATTTTTACTGAGCTAGGAAACAGGGGTCTTTTTTGTATTGAATATTTGACAAATCACGTCAAATGTTCCATTTGAATTTCCTTTTCCCCATGCTTTGCTACATGAAGATTTCTACAGGACTGCAAATGCCAAATACAGAAAATGTTTCTATTTCTCTGACTGCAGTACTTCACACTAACCAACCTATAGTACTCCTACTTCTTTTTGCACAAGTAGTCTTCATACGAACCTTTTTCAAGAAAAATCCAATTACAAAAACTGCCTTTTTTTTTGTTTTCCAGAAATGTTTTCAAATAGGATATAATTCTATTTCCATTTTAAATGGTTCAAATGAAAACATCCAAATATTGCTGCTTTATGCTGCACCCGTTCAGAACATCATTTCAGGTTTTGGCAACTGAACGTTTTTGTTTTCCACCTCTGCCAGCAGGGCAGGAGGGTTTCCAATTTCTTAACTTTCTCCCTGTCTACAAAAAACAATATGGCTTGTAAGGAGCATGAAAAGAGAAAGAAAAATGTAAAGAAAAGTGATATTGCTTTGCCTAGGGGATGTAAATGGTGTTTATTTAACCCCTTTCGCTCTTGAAAAGATTTAATTAGAATGCCATTTTCAGATACAGATTCTTCTTTTATATATAGAATCGAGATTTTCCTATGCATTTATGTCCAACATTCAAGTCCAAACTACAGTCCCATTTTCTCTTAAAAATGTAAGGTAGTTCTATATGCCTCTCTTCCTAAACAGTTACTCAGGTTTGGGGACAATGCAGGCTGTATTTTCCAGTTTACAAGTAATAAAGTCTAACTTATAGGAAGGAAACCTGGGATAAAGTATCCTGTCATCTTTCCATACAGTGCCTGGTATATTCATTTGCAGAACTAAGTATGCAAAAATATACACAGACATTAAATGTAATTTTAGTGTACATACAATTGCATGGGTAATGACGATACTTTGTTTGTTAGTTTGTGGGCATACTTCTCTAAGCGCAATGTTTTTCAGTCTGTTCTGAAAATCTGAATTCACATACAGACAAATTCTGTTGAGTACCTTCCTTACTAACAACTGTCAGAACGACAAAGAAAAAACATATGCAAAAGTTTATGTATACGGTACCTATTAACACAGATTCAAAAAAAAATCTTGCAAAAATAGCATATACGCTCCCTGCAGTGAATTTGATTTTGTCTGGTCTGTAACTAAATTCCCTTGATACTCCAGTTTTATGACGGTGTGATGTAGTGGTAAATCAGGGCCATACTGATGATTTAAATCAGAATAACCAGCATGTTTTTCATTTCAGAAGCAAAAAAAAAAAACTTTGTGAGAGAAAGTTTGCCAGTTTCAGCACTTCCTGGCCGCCAAGAACATTAGCTGAAAATCAATGGTTTGTCCAAAACCTAATGTGAGTAGGAATCATAGTGCAGCTGTTCAGAATCTATACTGCTTCCTAGGCAAAGTTTCTAAGCCCTTTCAGTCCTTTAGAATAATAAAAATGATTAATGGTCTTGAACACTGTGAACCAAGTGTTTTGAAGTGTAACCTGCTACTTGTAATGCACTCAATATTTCTGATCCGTATTGTACTGGCATACGGGGCCTCTGGAAGTTAATGTTAAAACGGGCAACATTTGAAATGAATGAAGAGAGGCTCATGAAGTCTGACAGCAAAATCAGTTTCTCCCAAACCAAGACATTATTTTCCATCAGTTTGTGAAGGCAAAAAAGAAGTGACTGTAAATATATATAAATATATATCATTTTCTATAAACACATATTCTAAGAGAGCAATGTGGATACCACGCAGTGTTGTATCAGCAAAATGATCCATCTTATTCAGTGCAAGAGTTTGCCATAAAGGGACCTCAACCTGTTTTGGAGAAACATAAAAGTGTTGGGTCTTCTCAGAGACTGTGTGCAGCAGAAAGAGGCTCAAACGTTTCATGGAACAACTTCTTCCACCTGGGCCTCCCGTACTCCTGCCCCTTTCGGGTGCAGCCCCAGCCATAAGCACAACCCTTGGAGCCAGTCTGATCTATGTCAAGAGTTGGTAGATTCACCTAAATAATAAAACCCAGTGAGGCCCAGTAAAATGCTGGTGACCAGCAGATACCGGGTACCTGCAGCGTGCAATCACACGGGTCACCGTAGGCCACTTCTTTGGTTTGCACCAAGCCCGTCTCCAGCTGCCGCACACCTGATCCCCGGGTCTGCTCACACCGAGGCTGCAGTTGCACAACCACCTTGTTCCAAAAAACTGGACTCAAGCCTAAGCTGTTAGTTGGCTCCCTGTTTACCCTGACTTGTTTGCTCATGCCCTGTACCAAACTCAAGCAAACAAATGGATTAATCTGAACCTCACCTATTTCCAGATATTGTCAGGGCACTGAATGTATCAAGAGGCCTCAATTGCCCCCACCAGCCTCACCTGGGACCCCCACACACAGCCCCTGCCCATGGCCCAGGAGCTCTGTTTAAGCTCAGCCCCAGGGTACCTAGCCCCTGCCTGGGCTGGAGGTGTTTGTCTCTCCAGCCCTAACTCCTGGGTGCACCTTGGCCCTGTGCTGTAGGTGGCTCATCACTAGGCTTCTCTTTGGCCCCTTCTGCTTTTGTACCTGGCTGGACTCCCTGGATGGACCCTGGACCTGGTTCATCGCTCCCTGTGTCTGGGGCTCTCAAGGAGCCCCGTTGCCAGCATCCATCACTGCCTGTGCTGGGGTCACACTTGGTTCCCAGGTCACTTTCCCTTAGGAATCTGTTGGCATTTGCTGCTCCCTGAAAAACATAAATTTTAAGTGAAAAGCTGTTGGGGGTGGAAAAACAGCAACAAAATACAATGGAACAGGAGAAAGCTTGACCACTGGATTGGATCTCCACCGCTGTTTCAGCATCCCTGCTGCCTGTACTTCCCCGCCTGCTGGTCGGGTGTAATAGAAGCTCAGGAAAGCGCTATAAGGAACACTCAGTTAATGTTTATAGAGAGGTAATGTGCTAAGTTCTTTTATGAAACTTTTTACTCTAAATTTACAGGCCTTATATGCAATATTATTTTGGGGACAGCATATTGTATTCATTAGATATTTCAAATGGTATAAACAAGGCAGTAGAAGTACTCAAATTGCTGCAAGCCAGATGGAGATCTTATCATACTACCTCCCACAATTTAGAATAACTTCTTTTTGAAAGCCCCAAGTTATTCCGCTTATAGCATAGCAGATGAGTGAATCTCCTGCGTCAATGCTGAACTGTGCCATGCAGAGCAGATACTTGCCTGTCCCCTCTCTCTGCTAAGAACGGACACAATGTGCAGCCTCCTGCCTGAGCACTCGCTGCACTAGTGCACAGTAGCGGAAGGTGCATGTAGGCTTAAACAAAAACAAAGTAAAACTTAGATAATGAGAAGTCACATTTTTGGACCATAAGGGAACATTTTAGTCTAATTATCTTCTTGAGCACAGAAAGAAAAGGAAACATTTTACCAGGATCAGTTTTTAAAAGAATTATCCTAGGTAAATTGATCTGCAGAGAATTGCTCCCAAAACTATAAGTCGTATTGATTTACTTGCTTTACATATCTAAAAGATGATCAATGAGTTATTGGAAGGGTGCACAGAGCCCTCGGTCTCACAGATTGAAGATATGGCTGCCTGTAAGATGGATTAGCAAGATGCAAATGATTTCTCTGTTGTAATAAACAGAAAGGGAATTATTGTGTTTCTTCTTGATTAAAAAAAAATGAGAATAGACTATTTGTGATTTCCTAGCACTACCTGATTAGATCTGAGTTTCTTAAATTTCACTGTATTTGCATGGCAGTTAGGAAAGAGCACTTATTCTTTTAACTTGGGGTGGATCTTTACAGCTTGTAATCGTATGCATTCATTAAATGTAGTATAAGTTGCACTCTGGAAGCATATCTCCTTTGGTACTTTCCAGTTCTTCAGCATATAACATTCAGCCCTTTCATTAGTTTGTAAAACAAATTTAAAAGTCCAAGGAATACTAATAATGGGAAAATAGCAAAATGCTCTTACACACCTATTGTATTCTCAGTTTGTTTTAAAATATTTAACAGCCATGTTTTGGAGCAATTTTTAAAATATTGTGTTAAATTTTCTAATAAAAGTTTTGAGGCAGCCAGATTGACTCATCTGAACAGAGCAATTAGTTTGGCAGAATTGACTCATGGTCATTCTACCTGACAGCATTCCCTTTTGTGGGAATGTAACTCTTACTGTGAAAATGTTATACTAAGTAAACCTTAGTTCCGTTCGTAAATCAGTTCAATGAAAGGTTTGAAAGCCTGTTTCTATGGTGCAGTTAAATTACGTTGAAAGTACAACTGAATTTGTCCCTAGTTTTTCCATCAAGCATAATGTGACTTAAAGAAAAGTTCGCTAGAGTACAGTTTAGAAAGCCAGATGAGATTTCTTGAACAAAAGTAGATAGAATTTAGGTAAACATTCTCCAAGTTTAAAATAACACACCGAAGCATTTGTATTTGATTATCAATTTTAATGTACATAATAATGAGACTTCATTCCCACAGAGACAAGCACGCTAAGAAAAGTTCCAGAGTGCTTGCATTCAGACTCCTAAAATCAAACTCCTCCTTGCAGTCAAAATCCGATGTAGAGTTGGAAGAAGGATGGCTTTTGATTCATGTGTGAATGAACTTTCCAAATACTTGCCAATTCTACAAGATAAATTAAATGGAAGATTTCTGGAAGACTAGTCAGCCTCTCTGTACCAGCGGTGCTGCTGAGCTACTGTCACAGCAACAGCTGAGGGACTTTGATGCTCTTGCATCAAAACCTAACCAGTGCCTAATTTGGAGCCCACCCAAAATTCAGCTTTTTTTTGGCTTGCTATAACATCAACTACCTGGAGGCAGATGCAACCTTATATGGGTCAGAAGCAACTTCAGTGATGTCCCTGAATTATGTTTTGCCTCATGCACACTGCTCTAGTCATAAAGAAACCGAGCCAAAAGCTGTAATTTATGAGTAGGTTTGCCAGTCTATGGAATTCCTAAGTCTTCCCTGAGGAGGAAGCTGATATCTACAAAACACTTCACCTGAAGTGTAAAAAAAGAAGAAAAAAAAGCTAACCACCCATGAGAAAACAACTGCACAAATACCTTCCGTTTTCCTTCACAGACACGTGAGTGGACCATGTGTCTTCCTTTTGGACCACAAACACATCCTATTTTCAAAGGGAATGTTCTTTTATTAAAAATCAATGCCAGTTTTCTTAATCTGATTTACAATGCACATACGGATTAGAATTGAAAACTGGCCATTTCCCAGCTCTGCTCTAGTGTAAAAAACACCCAGTCGTGCACCTCCTCTCCAAATGGGTCAGTGACCAAATTCTTTCTAGTGATTTTTTTATTACTGGTAATCGAAATAACATATCAAATCTTAACTTTAAAATATTGCCCTAGCTCTGCCTCAGGTCAGGTTTTCAAATCTCTCCTGCAGACCATCATTCCTTCCACCAGCAGAGCCATGGCCATTTCCCATATTCAGAACAGGGTCCATAACGGCATGTGCTGAAGTGAGTCAGCAGGAAGCGTATATTTGCATATAATGCTCCATCCCAAGCTAAGAAGGCAGCACAATAGAAGAATTTCGCTCTCCCATTATGTTATTAAAAGAGCTCTTAAAAAAACTCATGGAAAAAAAAAGATCAAAATGGTCACAAAACTTATTTTCCATTTTAATACCTTTCCATGCAAACTAATTGTTATGCAGTTGTGCTCGCAGGTGAAATTGGTTTTACTGCTATTGTTAGAGATGGCTGTCTGCAGTAAAGAGTGGCAGCATCCCGCCCCGAAACAAGTCATAATTTTTTTGTCAATGGATGTATTATTTATGAAATTTCATTGTCTTCATAGTACAAATCATTTTTTCTGCTAAAGCACGAGGAAACAGGAAGGATGGAGTAGAGGGAACTTTTGTTTCTACAGGAGAAATTCCAAGCAAAATAGTGGGAGAGTATTTAAAAAAAAAAAAAAAAAAAGTAGTAAAAAATTCTGGGTTTTTTCATTTCAAGCCAGTAGTGGAAATTGATTAATGAAGCCCGTCTGTAGCCGGTACAAAGGGCCAAATCTTCAGTTAATACAAAATAGCAAGCTTCTACTTTTAAAAACCAGGAAGAGGAAGGGGACATAAAACTAAAAAACAAACAGGCATATTTGATCATTTAGTGGTGAAAAGATCAGGCACTCCTCAGTTGCAGGGTTTTATTTTTGCGCATTGTGTCAATGATTGGAAACCATATGTTTTAAGACCAGCTTCAATAGTATCAGTAGCTACAGTCCTCCTCTCAGATTACTTTTTACTGCCTGCCTAATTTTGAGCTTTAATAGCTAACATGCACTTTGTTTATCAGTTACAAATGTTCTGAATTTTGATGAAGCAGGCTAAACAACACATATTCGTTTATCATCGGTACTAAAGACCCAACCAACAACTTGTTTAATATTGTGGCCTGCGACTTTGCAAACAAGTATTTCTTAGAAATAAGAATCATCATCTTGAAATTGATGGCTTTTTTCTGAATGCTGAACGTGAGATGTTAGCACTGGGATCCTGACACGGCTCTCGTCATCCCCGGAAGAATCCATCCTATAAGGTGCTGAGCCTTTTGGCATCAAAAGTGCAACCAAGTATAGCACCATTAAGTCCCCTCGGATGGCACTCCCATTAAATAGCCAGTCCTGTATTAAGTACTTTATTGCACTGAGGTCAGTCTGGCAGTATTAAAATTAAACACGTTTAAATTCTTTCCAGAATCAGACCCTTAGTACCTTGCAGGGTTGAGCACTAATACATGAAATAGCTCTTTTTTAAGTAATTCTGTTTAGCTATACAAAAAAGAAATTCAAAATAGTCTCTAGCTTGTGTTCTTTATCCTCTAATTACTTGAGGACAGAGTACCTCTCCTCTGTTTTTAAAGCACTGCATAAATTAATGATGTTCTAACAATAACAGCAGCAGCAATTCTGGGCATTTACCAGAGAGGAAGCAACCATTAGCCTTGAGAATGAAATTTCACTGCAGTCCACAAAATAATGTGTTAGGAAATACTATGGCTGCCAACTTTCGCAATTTTGTTGAAAGTCTTCTAAAATGCGAGGGTTGGGGTGGTTTGGGTTTGGGTTGGGTTTTTTTTTCCACAAAGCCTGAGCTCTGGCATCATGTGAAAACATGAAAATGTGAGATTCTCAGTTTTAATTTTAGAAGACAAGTAAGCTACTCAGCATTGTGGTTGCAAAGAGAAATTGAAAACATGAACCCAAGGGCCAGAGAACAATTAGTGAGAGCCCGAAATTCATTGCTTTTAAAATCTTACACTTTGTAAAGCAATTTCATGACACTCAGGGTCTGACTCGGGGTGTTTCTATGCTTGGGCTTAGCCATATTCAGCACCCCAATAAATCCTCTATACCCTTTTCGAGGGCTTCTCACCTTGGTTTGTTACCAGAGGGTGGCATCACATCTTAATTGTCAGAGAGGATGCTGAAGTCAAATATCAGCTCATTTCTTTTTTTTAAAAACGGAACCAGTTGTTTGTACTGATGTAACTCTGTTCATTTTGACGATGAGGTGGACAGCAGAAACTGGAAATAATTCCTCAAGGGAAATATACTTTCCATAGTAACTAAACTCTGGGATCTAGCTCCTTGCCTCCTCAGAGGAGAGGCTGAGGTATAGCTATAGGCTCTCCCACATTATGGGATAAGCTCTCTGGATCCCAGGCTCTGGCAGAAGGCAGCTCCCCGTGTGCCCTAAGGATAGGGTATGGGCTGGCTGCTCGGGTGCCCCGGGGTGCCCGAGGAAGGGGACCATTAGCTCCTCAATCTGTCCAGGTCACTGTCACCTAGCCAGGTGATTGGGAGCATTTCCATTTGGTGAATACGTGGAGCTTTCTGCACAGTTTCCCTTTATTCTTTAAGTTTACGGTACATGGGAATAAGCACAGGGTAACAAGTCAGGCAAACCCCCTTCTGAACCTGGCTTGGTCTTTAAAAAAAATGCCATCACTGAGAAATTCCTGGCATTATATGATTGACGATGACCCAGCCTGATGAAATGGAGACTTTTATTGAGCCAACTACTAGGACTTGCTCCTACTTTCCCTTGTGTTGCAGCCTGGTACCCCATGCAGCTGTATGACCTGTGCACCCCAACCCATAGTCTCATCCGTGGGGCAGAAACCACTTTGTTCCCTTGCCTTTCTAAATTGTTTTTAAGGTCTACAGGTATCTTGCTGGATACTAACCATGATGAAAATACTTAAAATTCCTAATTGAAAAATATCCTTTATCTTCCGCTTTGCACCCTTCTCCCACTGTGCCCTTACCTACTTTTCTAAATATTGCATACAGTGTTTTTAGTAAATAGAAAGGATATTAGAGTAGACAAATAATGTTTACCCACCAGCTCAAGAAAGGTGTTTCTGGCACCAATTCACAAGTTACAAAAATTACTTATACTGAAAGGGACAAGGAGTGTCTTTTTGTGTGCAGGGTGCTGTACAAACAATGAGGTCCTGGTCTCTGACTGGCTTTCTGTGGCATTACCACAAACAATACTAATTCTTAAATACCTGCCTGGCTTTAAGCACTTAAGTAAATAATTGTATTGATTGTTGTAGGACTATTCACATGCATAAAACTAAGCATATATTCAAATACGTTGTGAAATCAGGGGTCGAGTGCATTTTGCATGCAAGGCATTTTTAGATGATTAGTATATATGAACTTACATGTTAAGACCAGCTTCAAAAGGAGCTAACATGGCAATCAGTTTTTTGGGCAGGGCAGCGGGGGAAAGGAAAAGATTTTTTTTTCAAGACAGATCTAAAGGCTTTCTTGTACTTCAGAGACTCCTCACCAGAACGACGATTACAGGCAAGAAAGGCAGCAAGGAAGTCCCCCAAACCAGCGATCTCTCCAAGTTTAATGTGAGAGCGGTGTAAACTCAGAACTGCAGATAATCCGTGGGGAAATCAGGGGGTTAGTGCTGAGAACTGATGGGGAATAACAACTGAAAGAGCTTTGGTTTTTCTAGGCCGGCGGGAGGTAGCTCATGCTAGGAAGCCTGCCAGCTCCGAACTGATGCTGGGAGCTTTGTCTCCTTTGGATTGTAGGAACACACTTTGCAGTCGAACTGATCTGAGAGATTTTGATAGTAAAACCAGCTGTCTCATTGCAATGATGTTTTTGTTCCATTGTCAAAATTTTGAGTTAAATCCATGAGTGGGCTGCAGCTTGTTCAAACCCTGAACTCAACACCCTTTGTGCTCCTTTGGCTTTTCCACTGCGTTTCATGGGATATCCCCTTCCTGAGGAAAGGGCTAGGTGTAATAAAAGCCATCGGGGTGAGGACTTGCAGGTCTCCTCCGATGCCTCCCCAGTGCTGGAGAGACAGAACTGGAGAGCTGCAGTCCGCCTCAGGCTGGTGAGAAGGGGGGAATAAAGAAGAACAGCGGTCAGTGAAAACGAAACGCCCCAATGCCGCTGTGGCCGGGCTGCATCCCCAGCGAGCAGGTACGCCGGGGGGAAGGGGCAGCTGTGTGGTACCTGTGCCATGTGTGGGGGTGAGGCCGGCACGGGCAAGCTGAAGCTGTGCGCATGGTGTACAGCACAAGGGGACGCATGGAGGGTGCACGCGGTGGGAGGCCCCAGCCCCATCTCCCCAGCATGAGCCCTCCAAAGGTGCCCGTTGCCCCTCTCTTGGACGTGCGGAGAAGCAGGTGATGTACCTGCTAGAGGCACCCGTCACCAGGCAGGAGCAGAAGTCCCCCTCAAGGTGCACATGCCAGAGACTGCCTCCGATTTTGGGCTGACGTGGGAGATGGGGCAGCACCTCTGTATGGCCACAAACCCATTCTGGTTCCCTTGAGGAGATCAGAGCCAGAAGCAAGATTACCCGGGGGGCTCCGAGCTGTGTGACGCTCTGTGTTCCTGAGTGCAGAGGGATGGCTCGCACGAGTGAAGCTATTTCTGCAGGTCTGCAGGACCCACAGTTCTGTGGCGCAGCGTGCCTAAGAAAAACAGACATCCACAAAAGCCACAAAAGACGTCCGCTATCAAATTTTTAAATTGATATTTGAGAATTGTCACTAGAGATCAGTAACACAAGGACTGTAGCGAGAACGATTATTTTCACGGAAGCAGAGCCTACAGATAGGTGGTATTCAAGTGTCCATGTTTCAAACCACGAATCTCTTTTAAAAACTTGCAGCTAAATGTACAGCGATAGCACCAACAAAGACAAAACTGTAGCTACAAGAGCAAAAAAAAGCCTGTTAGGAGCGTACCTGCTACCAGTGAAAACACTGAGTGGCTTTTGTTAGAAAACGCGGGGGAAGCGGCCGGGACAGCTCTCCCTCCAGCCAGGACCGCGGCGGCGGGTCCCACGGGGCAGGTTCGTGACAATAGCGGAGGGGCTGCCAGGGCGTCCCCGCGCTCCGGCCGGGC
>WAAD01021476.1:659-18464 GCA_013389945.1 Fregata magnificens | reverse complement strand
CGGCGGCGCGTTGGGGTCCTACGCGGGGAGCTGCCACCAAGAATCACCCGAGGTAGTTAATCGACGCGCGGCGTAACGTTGGGCTTTACCTTGCAACTGGCTTCGTTTAGTACTTATTCTGAAAACTGAAGCGTGCGTTTAAATGATGTGAGTTCACGCTCTTTTTCGCGGCCGGTCGTGTGAGGGAAAACTTGTACCGTGACTTACGCAGTTTAAGTAAACTTTTTTGAGTGTTAAATTATGCTTGAGCCCAGTGACTGGCCTCTAAAGGAAATTATTCGTGGTATACAACTACTGTTTTTCAGGTATTTCGGATAATGATATACTCTGTTGTATAAAATTTTAATTGTTAAAATGCATACGGTTAACCAATAAACAGTTCATTGGTCTACATCAAATTTATTAACAGGAATTTTGTTTAGCATAGTATCAAATTCACACGTCCCTTAGCGCTGTTAAAGGCAATAGCAGCAATGGTTTATTGTTTAATCTTTCCTGTGGACTTTACAGATTTACTGAGACTTTCTTATCTCTGTAATGCCATCCATAGGGGGGTTTCCCCTCCAATATGTTGAGAAAGCGTGCCTAAATTCTTTCTGCATGTCTACATCTGTGTGTATTAGAGCGGTCTCGTCCCCAGAAGATGGCATATAGTTAAACTAGTTGTTCTGTGTCTAAACTAACATTTCTTAGATCCTTTCATTTGGTGTTGCACTGTTTTGTGTTACGTGTTGCTACATACAGGATAAATTCTTTCTCCTCGTCCTTTTTGACATGAATAAACTATTTCTATTCTTAAACAAAGCTCAATTTTTATTTCGACTTTGAAATTCAAGGCATCATGTGGCCCCAAATGTAAGTAGGAAAGACTTGCAGTGCAAATGCCTTGAAAATAATCAGTGCTTGCAGCTTTGGAAACATTCCAGAAACTTTTTAAGCATGTTTTGAAAATTCACTTGAAATGGCACAGCAGCTGATAACTTGATTTAGTTATGCTAACTTAAGTCTCTTAAAAAAAAAAAATCTTAATGTGTGAGGCAAAATTAAATTGCGAAGTTATTGAGTCAAATCATCCACGCGATTCTTGTGCCTCTTCTACTCCCCCACCAACAGGTCAAAACATTTGGCTAAATAACAAGCGGTGTACTCTTTTGGTTTTAGGCTCAACGATTTGTTTTGCTTTGCGTTGTTTAGCCCGCTCCCCTCAGCTCATTTTCTTTTAAAATACTGCGTAGAGACTTGATTCCCATGACTCACTAATCTTATCACCATTATTTGGTTGAAATGTTTGAAATGGGCTCCTGTTTCAAGTATCTCACAACCTTGGCAGTCTTAAATTTCATTAGAAAAGCTTCATTAGGGAAAAATAAAAATGTTGGTAATTCCCCCTCCAACAATAAGTGCCATAATCAACTACATGATGTCTGTGGATATGCCTTGATTATAAAAAGGAATTAAACTCAGTTATTCATACGAAGAACTTGATCTCAGAATATCACTTAAGGAATCTTGTGTGTTGCTGTGCTTAGGTGGTTGATATGCTAGATTTTTCTGAAGATTAAATAATTTAACTATTAATCCTGCAAAAATTAGTTGCATGTTTAACTTCAAGCCTGTAAGACATCCTACTGAAGTCGGTGTGGCTGTATTTGTATGTCAGTGCGTGTATGTACGCACTGCTGACAAAGAAAACAATTAAAGAAGTTAGTAATTTTCTGCTGTCTTCCCAACTGTCATTTATGACGTGTAGTAGTAAAACAGCTATTCTGAAATCAGCTATAATTCTCCTCACTAAGATTTGTTTCTTCTGTGCCAATTTTTGCAGTAACCAGATGGTTTTAAGGTGTCTTCAACTGGAGAACAAGTAAAAACAGTGCTGAAGACTAATTATTCCTTGCAGTAAATTTCTTCTGCAATAAATTCACAGGTTGTTAGACTTAATCTTAACAATCATTTCCACAGATTACTTGTGCAGTGAAAAATGCTTTTGAAATTTTGTGAAAACTAGCAGAAGTTCTTAGAATGCTAAGAAAGTATTTTTGAATTAATTTTGCCTGGTTGGAGTAATGTTTATTAGGGATGAACTGTTAAATGAAGTTGCAAATTCAAGTCTTTTTCATAAACCATGGAACACTGCAGTTTTATTCTGAAGTTTTTTAATACATCCCATAAATGGAGAGGCCATTTGGTAGATCAAGTACGGAAATCTTGTACTGCAGTTTCCACTGTATAGTTAGAGTATGCATGTGTATTATTCATAGCAATATAAACTCGTCTCCTGGACTAACAATCAGGTTCTTTTCATTAAATTTCACATTGTACTACATGGTACAGAAAAATAGTTATACCAAGAAGGAACAAAAAAATATGTTTGGAGCTATAAACAATAGCATATACTGAAGTAAAGCCACTCAGGTTTTAGATATATCTTCCTTTTCAGTGGCTTAATTTAGTAAAAAGTTCAAGTTGCTTTTTTTTTTTATGTGTTTATCTACTTAAAATAAAGGTATAACCATTCAAACTTCTTGGCATAATATTCACTTTGATATAAACAGGTAGAACTCAGGAAATCTCTTTCCCTCCCTTTTCAACTGACCATTCTGGTTGGGACTGTTTGTTAAAAGGTCTCATCAGAAAACAATTGTTCATGGCAGTCTAATTCTTAAAACAATACTTCATCTTTATTTGCAGATCTTAACTCAAGTAATGATGTTTAACAAACACCTTGTTTTAATCAGGTGAGGATAAGCCCCTCAATTAGGATGCAAATAATTGCTCATCTTGGTTGGGTCATTTGGGGCCTGGAGGTGTTGCCATTTGCAGGTAGATTTGGTGCTACCAGAGTATTGAAGCAGGAGGGAGGAGAAAGCGGGAATAGGGATTGAGGACTATGCAGTTGTCTTGCAAAATATTTTTGGATCATGGCATACAAAACCAGATCCAGTTCCCTCCTTCAGCAAGCTGTTCAGTTGCTCTTGATTTACAGCTGAAAGAAGTGTGAGAGGAAAATTGGATACAAAATAGTGGTTGCTGCATAGATGGTTCCAGTGAGTGTGTCACAGGATGAATATTTAATTAAAAATAGTCAAATCTCTTTTCACTCACTCTTTCTACTTGGGCTTTAATTATGTATTTTAAGTATTGCAAAGGTGTGTAAAACGAGAGGAGAAAGATGACATGGGCATAATCCTTCCCATTTAAAATTATTTGTCTGCAGCTGCTTAAGTCCTAGCATTAGGAGTCACATATAAACATGTTTATTTAACATCAGCGTTATCTGTTAGATTGTACATGGTTCATTAACATGGAGAGAATACTTTTTGTTTAATAGTGTGTGGGAGCTGCCAGAGGTCAGAAGAGGTTGTTTGCCTGAAGTCGAGATGGCATCTTGGCTTTGCTCTCATTCTGTTTGTCACCTCTGCTGTCTCCGGGAAATACTTCATTAGTGCCTTGCTAAGGTATTTTCCCTTGCGTTTATGTACAGAGGCTCTGTGGAAAGCCAGAAGTCTGCTGCAGGGTTGCGGTAAGGTTTATGGGGAATTTTAAGGAAGGTTTGTTGTAATTTGTGGAGGATTGTTTTAGTTGGGGTTCGATTAGAAAAAGTGGCTTGGAAAGGGAGGAGCAGCAGGGGAGAGGGGAGCCTGGGACGTTGTTGTGGTGCCCACAAAGCGCGTGGCTGTAAATCGTGGTATTTTACAGGATCGGGGAGATGGGGGTCTGATGGCTTGGGAAGTTCGGAGCATTTTGTGTGCCAGTGAATAATGTTTTGTTGGTGTGGCTGGGTCACAGACTCAGAACAGTGGTACCTGGTGGTGATGCTGAGCTGAGACTCAAGAGCAGAGGTGGCACCTCCGTCTGCAGGGACAGAGCAGGAACAGGCCCTTCGGTCTTGACAAAGCTTGCAGGGTGCTGTCCGCTCTCTCTCCTGTTGATTAGAAATGTGCTTGGATATATGAAACTCTATCAGGGACGCTGGAAATACCTTGTATAGAAGTAACCACAGCCTCAAGTTTGAAAAGGTTACTTAAAATGCTTTAATATGATTTATGTATACAAGCTAATAGCCATGCACTGCACATAATATTGAGGGAGAGATGTGCACACACATGTATACACAATTTCATTTTTTATTTGAGCTTCTTGAAAATGTTTCTGAATGTTTCTGACAAGTTGGTGAATTTCTCCAGCCTGATTTGGATGGTGGGGACTGTGGGCTTTTTTTTGTCTTGAGAGAGAAGATAATTTAAATTTCCGTTAGAAAAAAAATAGAAAATCGACTTCTATGATTTTTATCAAGAAAGGGCCTCTGGTAGATCATAACCAAAAGGCATTGAATAAAATGAGCATTATTGTAGAGATCAAAGTGGCTGTGGAAGATGCAATGTGAATGAAGCATACCGCAAATGTGCAGTTTTTTAAAAGCAAAACAGTAAAAATAGAAGGGATTTAAAAAAAAATAAACTGAACTTCTGTGTTGATTATAAGTTGTAACTGAAGTACACAGAGGGCCTGAATATTGTTTTTTAAAAAACCAGCAAAACAGCTATTTCTAAAAAATAGTAGGTTCCCTCAGAAGGGTAGAGAGAGAACAAAAGTAAGTGTTATGTTGGGGGGGAATGTCTGGTGTAGGGGGTTTTTTTCTTTGAATTATTTTCAACAAGTACTTACTCTGTTCTGTGTTTTTAAGAAATTATGTGGACAGCAATTTTGTTTCTTTACCAAGGCAGTGAAAACACCAAGAATCCTTTTTATAATTTGGAAAGAATGTCAAAAGAATGAAGTAGTTAAACCTAAGTGTATTAGATCATACGCCTTAAATGCATAAATAAGCATAACTGCAATCACAGAAACCAATGTTAAAACCACCAGGAAAACTCACCCACAAACCCTAATGACTTGAAGGGAATGACCTCAGCCATTGTGAAATTTGTGCCTATTTGTTGACTGACATTTTTTTTTGTAGAAGCAGAGTGCGAGTTTCGTTCGGGTGTGGGATTTTGCTGTTTGAAAGACTGCTGGGGGGGTTGTTGTTGCTGCCAGGTTTGAATACGAAGAGTGAAAATGGGACTGAAGCCGGGAGAGCCTGGATATGATTTGGGCCTTGGCAATGTGAAAAGCAGGTGAAGGGTTTGTTATTGATGGACAGAGACTGATAGAAATTGATTGAAGTTTGTTTTTCAGATGTTAGAAACTTCCTTCATGATAGCCCATTTCGAACTTATTCCCATCTGGTTTCCTCTTAAGGAAATGAAGGTTTAAAGTATTTGGTTACAAACCTGAGATTTCTTCACGTCCGTGTCTTTGCGTGAGTGCCGCATGAAATGCCGGTGTCATTCATCTCCCTTCTGCTTTTTGGAGAGGAAATTGATGCATGGTAGAACCCCAACTTGCCTTTGCTGCAACACCACTTAATAATTCAGGGAAATGGAAGTCTTGAATTATTTCTACAATAATAGACTTCTTTGGGGATGTTTTTAAATAAACCAGTGCTACAGGATGCAAGCCTGGCCAGAGCCAAGTCACTCTGCAGACAAGGTTTCTCTCTGCTGCCTGTTCCTGATGGTGGGCTCCTACTTTTCTGGGTTGCAGTAATTAAAGAAGGTCCAGGTTTAATTTCCCCTTCTTAGATGTGCGGAAAGGTTTAAGAAAATTGGCAATTTTATGCTGTTTGGTGCCTAACTCTAGGCATTTAGTCTCGTGGTGCAGAAATTCTCATTTGCCATCCCTGCTTTTGAGAAGGAAAACAGCTCAGCTAAATAAATAAAAATCCTAAATAAAAAGAACAATTTAATGCTAGTCAGCCCAGCTGGTAACTAGTTAACCCACAGAGAGTTGATGCCTGTGTTGGAAAGGGCAAGACTTCAGAGAGAAACTCAACCGGAGTAGGAAAGCCTGGTACTTCCAAACAAAGACAAGGGGACGTGGGGAAAAATTCTTAAACTCAGCAAATGCTGAAATGCCTCTAGGATTACTCAGGCACCCACAAGAAACAGTGAGGGGAAAGTGGGGCAGGCATCTGAAATTTTTTTGTTTTTTAAATAGGTTGAGTAAGCAAAGCAATCTGGGGGCCCCAGTTATTTACAACTTAGCCTGCACACCACGCAGAGAGGCTCATCAGCTGTCTTAAAGGCAAGTTTTGCATCTGTTGCAAATTGCGTCTTTTGATGACACGTTTGATTCAGCTTTTTGCTGTTTAATTGTCCTACAGCTACTTTGAAATAACTCTGATCAGTTTTGAATATAGATCTGTATCACCAGTTTGATTCTCCTTGCACCACTATTCTGTGCTAAATTACCATCTTTAGAGTTTAATTGTAACTATCTGATGATTCTTTGTAAGTTAAGTCAAAATGTGTTTACAAAATACTTTCAGTAAATGTTGACAATGTGTACTTCAGTTTTGTAAACTGAAGTACTGCTATGCAAATTTATTTTTTCCCATTTCTGTGGCTGAAACAACTCAAAATCTTGTTTAGAATTGAGCAACACTTTTTATTTGAAAAATATTGTTTTTCGACCCTTTAACAAACTAAAAAGCACCAACTTTTATGAAACGCAACACTTTCATAAGTAAAACACTTGAATGTTGTATTTGCTGTCTCCAAATTTTCCCTTTTTTTAATCGGCTAACTTTATTTTTTGAATTTATAAAAGCATGGTTTCTGCTAGTTTACATTTGGTAAGTGCTACGTTGATACTACTACTCTCCACTGAGATACATAGTTAGGAGTAAGTCAGCCTTAATGCTTATAGCAAAATAGATACATTTTCTCCTTGCTTGTGTTTAACTGTGGGTAAATATATTAGATCCAGTCCTGCTGCCCCTGCAGTTCTCAATCATTTCACTTGGATAAGGGTTGACCCCTTATTGAGAGGGAGAAGTTTTAAATCTTCTGTACTTATTGCACAAGTGCATTTAAAAAAAAAAAAAAATTAAAAAATCACATCATAACTGCTGTCAGTGCGAGTCCAATTGAGTTCTTCAGTGCCTGAGCCCTGCAAAACGGGAGCATGATTCGCCGTCTTTCTGTGGTATCCATGCTCATAGGCCTTATTTGCAACTTGGCAAAGGTTTTCAGCAGCAGTTAGCAAAAGCTAACAAATCCACATCGGGTGGGAAGCCAGTACAGGTCCCTGAGAGCAAGGTACTGCAGCCCCTGTGGTAACAGTGGATGTAACCTCCTGCACCGAAAGACCTTTGCAGTGGTGTGACTTAGTACTTGGTATAACATCTCCTCTGACCTAATACTCTTAAGTGTGTTGGTGGAGTTAGGTATGTAGCAGGGGAATAAGGCAGGCACTAATTTTCTTTTTATTTATTGAAATAAAATTATCAAGATCCTCATTCTGTTTAGCCTTGGTAGCCTGTTGTGTAAATATCTGCTTTAGAGGAGTCTTGTTTTTAATAAAATTTCAGCTCTCTCTGAGTAAGAGGCAAGCTTAGGTCTCTGACCTGAAATATGTAATCGTTCAGCAATGCTGTACATGTGTATAACCCTGTGGAAGACAATGTAACGTATCTTTTGTGTGAAAACTTTGACAGACCTTTGCTGTCTCTCCTTAAAATGACTTTGCCCTCTTCAATATCTCTGCACCTGAAAGTTTTAAGCTGCGATTCGAAAGAAGGCGTATTCTGCCTATTATGTATGATTTAATTTTGTTTGTTTGGCAACCATCCTTCCTGTTCACTGTGGCAGATGAATGTAATTTTGGGAAGAGAAATGGATGAGGAGGGGGACTAGGGAAGCAAACTGAGTCTTCTGTAAAATATTTGAGATCCAGCAAAACTTCTGGGCTTGATTAGTTTTGGAACACCACTTGTGCACCCCTGCAAAGTAGGGGTGTGGGGTGAAGACAAATGCTTGATTTGGAATTGAAAGTAATAAAGGATGCTGCTGCTAAAAGTCAGATGCATTGATGTTGGAGCCTGGCACTTTCCTCTTAAAGCCTTCTCCTTCCCCCGATCTCCCCTGCCACAAATCAGGATTATTCAATCACAAGAGTGATTTAACTGTATCTGTGGTGGAGCAGGATGGTAGCTTAACGATGCACAGAAGCATTGTGCCCTGGTTTAGGACAGGAAGTGGAAAATGAGTATTGTTTTGAACTTGAACTTTGTGAGCAGACAGAAAGTAATTATCAGAACTGGAACTCCCCTGGGAGAAGCAGGGGACTGATGCCCTGTGCTTGTAAGAAGCAGTGTGGGATCTTAAATATCTAGTCATGTTTAACGCTTTGGTTTTACGTTTCTGCTTTTTAATTGATCTTCTGCTCCTCATTTTTTCCTTGGCAAATAGAGGAAGAAACAATTGCATGTAGACTTCATGTACTGTATTTATTGATAGACACCCTCCCGCCCTCCCTTTGCTGGTTGGGCAGGACTCCTAAATTTCTGTCTTGGTCCTGCTGTTACTTTCAGTTGTAAAATGAACTCTTTCACTGCCTGGGTTACTTAATGGGCCTATTATAACATGAAAAATCGACTTAATTGATGATTAAGAGCACATAATTGTATGTGAAGCCATGTAATCAGAAGCCGTAAGCCACTTGTAGTATTTAGTATTAATTATAAACTATAGAAGTTTATCTGTCTTATAAAGTAGAAAAACCCACTGAAATGGCACAAAGTCTGCATAGCTGTGAAGTTAACGTTTTTAGTATCAACTTTTTAATAACATATTACTATTAAAATATTACCACTTTTTCTAGAAAAAAAAGGAAAGAGGCAAAGCTCTGCCTTCACTGAATGTTTTTGCCATATTTCAATGACTTGTGACTTCAGCAAACTAAGTTTTTTGTTTTTTTTTTTTTCTCTAGTTTGGCTGCTACTTTACAAGTTCTTCAAGAAAGAATAGTCAGTGCAAGACTTCATCTTTTCTTACAGACTGTGGTATCTTCTGCAGATTTTTAAAATACTGTTCTCTATAAAGTTAGATAATTAAACAAAGAAGGGAAAAGATTTTTTTTGCTAACTTTTTGAAGGTGATACTTCTATCTATTATAGGTACATGTTTCTTGGTTCTTGGAAAGGAATAATTTGTTGTTTTAAAAATACCATGTAAAATGTAAAAGTAAAATTACATTAATTTTCAAAGTAAAATTAAATACATGTGCTTTATGATAATGTCTCCCTGGTCAAGTTCATAAGACTCTCTTAATCTTACATTAACACAGTTGTGGGATTCTTTATCTGTGGTGAAGTTTTAAAGGTAGTAAAATTAAGTCACTTTAAAAGAAAATTGTGTGATGATTTATTGTAGCAGAGTAGGCAAAATTCCTCTAGAGATTTTAATATCTTCCACCTGGTATAGAAATGAAAAGAAAATAGTCTTTAGCTGGTGACTAATTTGTCACTAATACCCAGGGGTTCCTTCATTACAATGCAAAGATGTCAGTTTTAAGAGAAACGTACAGTGAAAAAGAGTGCAACTTCCTGTTGCAGACACTTACAAAAAGGAGAACAATAAAGGTCTGGAAAGCAGCTGAAGCGGTGTGAAGGAAGGCTCTAAAGCTATCAATCAGGGCAAAATGGTTGGGGAAGGATTTTACCTGCAGGCTTCAGTGGAATTCATTAGGACATGTTCAAGGAGGAAAGTCACTCGATATGACTCCAGGGGAGGAGCTCTGACATGCAGTAATACCCAGGCTGACGCTCAGTTCTCCTCCAAACTGCACGTACTGCATCCTGGTAATTGTTTGAGGAGGAACTGTATTGTTAAAAAAAGTCACACTCTGCTTATTGATGGCTTTTATACTTTATCATGATGTTAAATGAATTGGGTCCAAGACTTACAGTTCAGATGAAAATGCTGCTAGAGAGTATCTGGAGCTACTGACAGCTCAAACCTGACAACAAAGATCACGGTGTCTCTGCCACATCAGTGTCTCGCCAAGTCATTTTTCCCAGTGGAGAACTATTCCAGTGTCCAGACACTTGCGTAGTGTCATCGCTTTGCCTTTTGCTGCAATAACAAAACTTTGACTCCGCTCATGTCCTTGCAGTACTGCGGTTTCAGAGCAGCTCAGTATAAGGAGGGGGAGCATGAGCCGTCGCAATACCAGGAGAGGGTGGAATGAGGGTTTCTGTCTCCCTTCCTTAGCAAACCAATTCTGCACTCTTGTATGCAAGTAGGCACACTAAAATGTGAATACTGGATAGAAGGCATATGCTTATGACCAGCTTTAGAAATGTGAAGTAGGCGATTGGCAATGGCAGCAAAGCGTCGGCCTGTGGCAGTAGAGTATCTGCAGGCAGCCTCTGTTGTCCACTTTACGGGTGCAAGAATTGCAGCAACTGGCCTGGTTTCCACTGCAGGAGTGGATGCTCTTGGACAGAGCAGATACCGCTATCCTGTGCCCCTGCCGCAGCAGCAGTAGTCCAGCTTCTTGAGGGCTTTCTGGTTTACTCTTCCCCTGCTTTTTAGTACAACACAAAAAGTTGCTCAGGAAGCACGCTAGCTTCCAGTATACTGGAACAGCAGTATATACAGACAGTATACTATGACAGAAGTAATTATTCAGTGCTAGGACTGCAGTGATGTTAGAGATTTGAGAAGCAGTAGTCAGTACTGCATCAAACAACGTACATGTTGGAAACAACATGCGTGACAACTTTGTGGTAAAAGTGTTTATGTAGCGGGGGGAAGCCCTGGCATGTCCTGCAGACTCCAGGCCATGTTAACAGGGCTCTGTGTTTCTCGCTAGAGAGTAAGATTTAATCTCAGCCATTCTACGGTTAGTTGGAGAAAAGGAAGATTTTACGTTCTGTCAGAAGCAGATTATTGGAAAGGAAATTTATTGGTTTTGCTACGTTTCCTTCAGTTTTGGTGTATTCTTCAGTCAGAGCACTGAGGTGAATAAGAAACATATTTGTATGTGTGGTGGGTTGACCTTGGCTGGTGGCCAGACACCCACCCAGCTCCTCTCCCACTCCCCACCCTCAGCAGGTCAGGGGGGTGGGAAATAAGGTGAAAAAGCTCGTGGGTGAAGATAAAGACAGGGAGATCGCTTACCAATTACTATCACAGGCAAAACAGACTCAACTTGGGGAAAATTAATTTATTGCCAATTAAAATAGCGTTGGATGGTGAGAAACAAAGGCAAGAATTAAACCAATTCTGCCCACCCCCCTTTCCCAGGCTCAACTTTGCCCCTTCATTCCCGATTCTTCTACCTCCCCCAGAGCAGCCTGAGGGGTGGGGAATGGGGGACTGCAGTCAGTATATAACATGTCCTTTTTACCACTCCTTCCTCCTCCTCACATTTCTCCCCTACTCCAGTGTGGGCTTTCTGTGGGCTGCAGTTCCTGTCAGGAGAACTGGCTCCAGCCTGGTCTCTCCAGGAGCTGCAGGGGGATCTGCTCTGGTGCCTGGAGCACCTCCTTCCCGCCTTTCTCTCAGGCCTTAGTGCAGGCCTCGCAGGGCTGTTCCTTTCAGGTTTTTCCCTTTCCGCCGTGCCGAGTTTTGCCCTTTCTTAAACGCATTTTCGCAGAGGTGCCACTGGCTTCCCTGATGGGCTCAGCCGGGTCCTGCTGCGGGTCTCTTGTTGGAGCCGGCTGGAACCGGAATGGGGCAGCCCCTCACCTCTCCTCAGAGAGGCCCCTGCAGCTCCCCCCGCCAGTGCCTGAGTACAGACACCTGATACAGTATGACAAACTCAGCGCTTTATTAATTCATATTGGACTGTGATCCGGAGTGATTGCACAACCCATCTGGTGGGAATTGCTGCCGGTTTTAGAGCATTTTACAACAGGGAGGGAAAGGGAAGAGTGACACAGAAGGTTGGCCTTGCTTATCCTGCGTCCCACCTGAGGTAAGAGACAAACCTGCTAATAAGGAGTGGTCCCTGGTTGCTGAAAGCTGAAATTAGATCCATCTTTTGAAAAGTCTCTGAATTGATGCTAAAAGGCTATTCGGGCATCTTGTGGGCACAAGTCATCCTGCAAGGAAAACTGAACTTGTGCTTTACTGATGTTTAAGGACTAAATTTTTTGGAAAATAATCTCATTGCACTTGTATAGTAACATGCTGGCTGTTGAAATATGTTGTCATCTTTTAAATGACTACCTGAACTAGGGACTTTTTTTTCCATGTTCAGGATCTTATATTTGCTAGATGTTTTCTTGAGATTTTTTTGGGGTTTAAGTTGCTTGTAATTTTGTAACTGCTCTGAAGATGGGAAAGGCTACTATAGGGGATCTGTCCTCCTCCCCATCTCTCCGGAGGCCAAGTCTTTTTATATGTTTGGGGGTTTTTTGCATGTGTTGTATTAATATGAATATCAAGAGTGTAGAAACAGGTGAGATGGTCTTGCCATCAAATGGTGGCCATCCTCTGATTTTAATAATGTGTCCAGGGCTTAAATAACATTTAAAATTTCCTTCGGATGTTGGGCTTCATGGCTTTTCAAGTCATTAATCTGAAGCTTGTATGGCATTGTTCTTCCACCTGATTTATGCTACAAAGGCAGATCTGTGTTTAGTTCCTTACGAGCCACTTGCCTTTCCTGTTGGTGATGGCGGCTCTGTGCCTAGGAAGAGCCTGGAGTGTGCAGGGGAGAGTTTGTCTGAGGGCAAAGGATCCTGCTGTTCTCGCTGGAAGTAGGTTTACTTTGAGAGGGTTCTTGCCAAAGATTTGCCTGTAGCTGCTAACAAGGTGGTAAGTGAAGATGACTACATGATGCCAGTGTTATTGCACATATTAATGTGCTAGATGCTCTGTTGGCAAACTAAGATTTTTGTTGGGCTTCTTTTTTCTTCTCAGGAGAGCCTCACATTTATGCTTTTGTCCTGGGAAGCAAGTTAGAAAAGTCATTTGAAGAGCAGTCAGCTCAGGATAGAGCTCTATGTAAGTGTTTTTGTGCTTAACCTGACAAGCCAAAGTCTTGCCCCAAAATATTGTCTGCCCCTCCACAAAGAAACTGTCAGTCTTTCATTAATCATTCAGTGGTCCTTTAACTATACGGTAAACAAAACCCACCAGGCCTGTGTTGTCCTGCTTGCAGCCAATTCTCTTTTGCTCAACACCTCATGCAGAACTTGGTTTGAAACCCAATCTAGTGAGGTGCTGCCTCCCCCAGCAGACATACTATTAATGGCCCTGATGTCTCCTTAATGAAAGGGTTTTGTTGTGCCAACACGATGCTCTCTGTCCTTCCTCAAATGGATGCTCTCTGGGTTGATGCAGATACCATTACCAGAAGAAGTAGTATGGAACCTGCAATCTTGTGGTCACTGGAACTTAAAATTCTGTAATTATTCTTGGCATATACTCTTAAAGGTTAGTGTATACTAGGCTTTTTTCAGAGTCACTGAAAATGAAGCCCTGAGTTTTGTAATGGTGTTTTTTGTAGTGCCTTAAACGGTTCATACACCCTTGTGACCTTTGGAAGTGCAGTTTCGACTGTAATCCACAAATCAAATGTTAGTAAAGAAGAAATAGCTGAGATGTGACTTGTGGAGGCATTTTCAGATGGTCCCTGACAGTGAGCGGTGAAGTGCTTAGAAGTTGGGAGTATTACATATGCAAAAGGGAAGCCAGGGTTTAGTTGCTAAAATTTGACTACTTCAACTTGCAAATTGACTGAATATAGGTATGCTTTGCCCTGAAGTCTTAGCCTAGAAGTTACGCAGCGGTTCCCAACACTGTAAATTTGAAGATTTCCAGGCTCATTTAAGTGCTGTCAACCAAGGCTTGTGTTCAGTCTTAAGCATTTTTCACTTCAGTTAGGAAGGCCTGAAATAATCAGTCCTTGGAAAGGAAGCTGGGTTATCCTGACACGAGTTTAAAAGAAATATTTCTCCCAGATTGTAAATGTCCAAAATAACACTGCTCAAATTTGTTCTGCTGAATATTAACTTACAATGGTGAAGGTAAGTGACTGTAAAGTCAATTTTCATGTTTAATTAGTTGTATGCATGATTCATATGTTTTTTATTCTCATTCCAATTCCTTGCCAACCTTGTATTTTTATGCTGCTGTGAATCTGTGAGTTTGTATTTCAAAGCAATACTTGTGGAGTGATGGCCATCGGCTCTCATCTTTCATGGACATACTAAGTGCATTTTTGATCTGAGGATTTTGACTCTCTAGATACTGACAACTCAGATTTTTTTAATAAAAAAGAGAGATGATCCAGTTGTCTTTAACAATGCGTGTAATCTCAGAAGAGTAAAACCCTATGCTTATCCCTTAAAAAGCTCTTCAGAAAAAGAATTGCATGGAGGAAAGAACCTGCCAAGCTTTCTTCTGCTTAAAAATGCTTGCAAGTACTCTGTAGCCAGCCACTTGTTCACTGATACTAAACACAAGTGAGCAATCTCCCCCCAATTTCTAAATGCTATTTAATTTTCTAGTTATCTAGTAGAGCTTTTTGGCTCTGCTTTTAACTGCAGTAGATGGCTGCCAAGGTATATGCATGATATGAAGTAAACCCCCAAAGTAGTTTGATACCCCTGCAAATAGGGGAGTGCTGCAAATACCTAAAGTAGATGTCAAGTAAGAATTGCTGACTCAAAGTCTGCACATGAGTGTAGCTTATGGATTAGGTGGGGTGGGCATAGTCCTCAAAGCCTTGTTAAATTAATCTGTTTGTCAGTTAACATTAAAATAGTAAAAGTGGTGCCAACTTCAACTGTATTGGAGTATTTACTTGTAATCCTGTGTTTACAGGGAAGTACAGGTAGCTGTCACCTAAGCAGTGGAGTAATTTGGGCAGACTGTCTTACTTGGCATTAGAACTACAGTCACCCTGCAAGCAATGGGACTCTCCTTACAGCAGTCATGTTGATAGATTTCAGGTATGGTTTCAAGACTGGATTAAGCTGACTGAGAGCTGTGTCGACATCAAAAGCAGTGGCCTCAGCTTGGCTGCGTGTTCCTGTCTCCTCATCTGTGTTGGTGCCTTCGGACATGATATAAACTGGATCAACTTGCTGATCCAGCTGAGAAGAAAACCAGAAAAAAAATCAGTTTGTTGGTCTGGCTGTAAACAGACTTGTGTGGCTGCAGGAGTCTGCAGGAGCTTGTGGCTGGTCTGGGGAGAGGACAGGGTTGCATCTTTGGTCAGTAGTGTAAGGTCTTTGAATTTTTACAATCATTTGAAGCTAATCAAATCCTGAGATAGATGATGATACGGTTTTGCTATTACCCTTGATAACTGAACTGCCAGGCAACAATTTGGGAAAGAAGTCAATTTACAAGGTGTAGTCAACTTAGTTGTTGAGGATTAATCAGCTTGATGCTTTAGTTTAGGCATTTTTTTTTTCATGTTCCCTCTTTTATTTATGCATTTAATGTATAAAATTCCAACCCTTACCTGGCTTGGACTTCCAACAGCATGTGCCAAGTCCCGTCCTGCTCCTTCACCTGGTTCCCAAGGGCACTTTTGGGTAGGTATTTTTGAAACGTGCGTCTTAAGCACATTCCAGAGGAGGTTCAGAGCAAGATGTGAAGTTTACTGCTGCTTTCTTTTAAGACAGCCAGAGAAGCTGGAGGAAAATCATGGTTGTGAATTGAATGATAAGAGTGCTTGCCCCAGTCGTAGGAAGCCCAGGATGATTTCCTCCAGGTGCAGGCTGTGTGTGACATCCTCAGTGGATAATAGTAACACACTGATTTCATTCCCATTTGGGATCTTGTCAGAAGTGACTTGCCCAACATCTTAGTTAGTAGGACAGTGATGAGAATCAGGAATCCTGAATTTCTGGGTTTCTGAACTCATTGGTTCATTGGCTACTTAAAGACCTCACTGAAATGAACTATAGCAATCCCAATTTTTTGGTTGCAATTTGTACAATTTGGAAATTATATTTTAAAGAAGCATTAACTCTCCCTTCAAGTGGGGTTAGTAGGATTGACTAGACTAACTATTTTAATTATTGAATAAAGTTACATATATGCAAGAAAAACTTCTCTCTGACAAAAACATATTATATCTCGGCTCTTAGTACTAACCAGCTCAACTTTAATTTCACAGCTTGCTGCCAAGGGCTGCCTTACTAAGACATAGTACTCATAATAAATGAAATTTCACAAAAAAAGAAAAATGAAAACTTTGTTCCAGCTGGATTGAAAAGGCAGTTGGAGCATTTCTATCCTGCATATAAAGCTGCCATCCACATAAACATTTCAAATTACTTTTTCATTTTTAATAATCAGGATCAGGCCTTTTCTTATTATTGAGGCAAATGCAAGATATTAGAAACATACAATTTCATTCAGAGTCTGTTAGTTATTGAATGCTGTCCAAAGTTATGCATTTGAAGTATTTTGGGAGAAACTCACCTTCTAGTTTCAGATTTTTGACAGCCTACTTGGATGAAAACCCTGAAATGAGCAGACCACTCTAGTCCTGCTTGGTAGCGCTCAGAGGGATGTTAGTTACATCATTTGCTCTTGGAGCTGTTGCTTGTGTATTGTTGAAAGCCCTGCAGCTGATGAGTGCTTGCCTGGACTACCAACGGGAATCTCAGTTAAATTATCACACAGCCTCTCTGCACATGGAAGAGATTAATTCTCATAGCCACAAACAGAATGAATGCTTTGTACTTAGTACCATAATGTAAGTTCATGCTGAAATACAGTGCCAGTAACCAGCTCCTTTACCAATAAATTCACAGTTCTAATAACCATGTGTTTTTACAGCATCCTGATCCCAAAGGATCAAAGAAACATTGATTTATTTAGCTTTGGGTCCCATCCCCCGTTGTTCTCGCTCCTTCCCCTTGCTCCCCATGAGCTCGAAAGAGCCATATATGAGATGAAACCCAACTGTTGTTGTATACTCCACAGCAGGGAGGGACACTTTGCAAAACCACAGAAAAGAACATTTTAGCCAGTAGAAATGACAGGAAGTGTTGTGGGCAGACAGAACACAAACACTAGAGCCTGCTTTGGCCAAGAGTCGATATCAACCTGTCTAAACTGCTGTAAAGTTCTTTATTGACGATAAATGGATTGAAAGTTAAAAACTCAACATCTTAAAAAATTACACTATGCCTGTGGCATGCAACTTTGCTGCTGTATAGAAAAGTTCCTTGAAGAAAGCACTGATCTTCCCAAAACCTAGTTGAGGATGCAACTAACAATTTTAGTTCAAGACAGTGAAGTTGAGAAGTGTTGATACGAGTGTCTGATGAAGCAGGTATGCTATCCTCTGTAGAGGTGCCAGCAGCAGAAGTGTTTTGTCCTTTAGTTAGGAAAAGGTGAATAATGCTCATGAGGAGCATTACCGCCTTATAGCTGAGATATTGGTAATGTGATCACGTCCCCAGTAAATGCCCCTTGTCCTACTGCAAGCATGTGCTAAGACATCATGTAACATCTCTTGTAAGTAGTCCCTGGGGGCTGTTAGGATTGGTACCCCAAGGGTTTCCAGAGTTGTAGGACTGGTTGATGTTCCTCATCAAGAGGTCAACCCCATACAAGGTTTCTGAAAATTTGTGTCGACAAAACTATTTAGCAAGCATTACTGAAATTATTTTACAAAAAGGCGTTTTATGGTTCAGGCAGTATTTGGTGGCTGTTGTATTACAGCAGCAGGTAGAGGTCCCAGCCCTGCTCTGTGTGTAAGTGTAACTAAAGTGCTTCTTGCCTCAGAATATTTATTTCTCATGATCAGAGAAAAACGTGTGGAAAACCAGTGTGGACAGAAGATACAAATTGCTGTGACCTGGTCATTATTTTGTTATGAAGTAAACCAAATATTTGGGTTTTGCCTCTGAATTACACAGCTTTGGGAAAGCTCAGTAATTCCTAATGGCTGAACATTCTATTTCTAAGCCTAGAAATCCTGCTTCTGACTAAA
>WAAD01021475.1:247113-280096 GCA_013389945.1 Fregata magnificens | reverse complement strand
GGGGGTGTGGGAAGCCTTGGGACTGACTGACATTCCTATGAAATAAAAACAAAATAGCAGAGAAAACTAAGATATGCCTTGTTTAGGTGTAAAATGTTTAGGGACCAGAAGTCTAAAAATTATATAAAATCCCATTATTGCATTGATCTTTAGATGGTGATATTACCCAGGATAAAATTACATTCTTTTGAATGCTCAAGTTGCAGAGCTATTAAAATAACTTGTTTGTTTAGATGTGAACTGGTGTTACTCACTTACCAGGTCTCCACAACCCTCTTTTGCTTCCTGGCCTGTTGAGCACAGTTTCTGAGCCACTTCTCTCTACATCTCTTTCTTCTCCTCATTTCCACTGAGGTTACTTTTGAACGCGCTGTCATGAAAAATGGTTATTACATACTTCTTTTGCCCCCTTAAAAAAATGTTCCAAACTCCTGCAGGTCAGAAGGTTCCTGAATCCTGCTTGTTATTAACAGGGAAAATGATCTACAAAACAATGTCACAAGATCAAGAAGTAAAGCCTTGTGTAACTTGCAGTTCTTTGCACCATTACAGAGGTGATGTCATGTTTTCAGAGCTATCAGGAATCTTATTAGCAACAACTGAAAATGCAATATGAGCATCACCATGTAAGGGAGCAGAAGTTTTTATCTGCACAGGTGTTAATTCCATTTTTATTGCATATGTTCATTTAGAAAGGATTAATTTAAGTACCTGTTTCCTCCCAAATGCATGTTCCTGTAACATTTTGTACGTGAGTAATTCCACTGATTTTTTTTAGTTAACTGCAGATGTCTGTACTGTTTTCCTAATGACCTCTTGAGTGTACTGCACGTTAGAGTCCAGCTTTACTTATTCCTAAATCTGCAAAGCGTATTAGCGTAGACACAACTATATGACACTGCACTGAGCACAGAAGTCTTTAGTCCCCTGCAAGGCTGTTCTTTCAAGATTTTTGTAATGTGCGAGCACATCTTCTCCCATGTTGTTTGGATTGTGTATGAAGTGCTAGTACGCTTCCCCCCCCCCCCCCCCCCCCCCTTCTTTGATTGGCAAATCTGTGGGGTTTTTTTTGCTTCTTGGTTTCTTTTTCTGGTATCTGGACCTCGAAAAACCTACCAAACGGATTATCATCAAATAGTGTGAGTAATTAGGATGTTAAATACAGACATTTTAAAGGGCAGGATGCTTTGCTGCATGGGGTTTTGGTGGGGGTGGAGAGGAGGTGGGAGACTTGTGAAAGAATAGGAGAAATATTCCGATCTGTTCTTAACAGCGTAAGACACTATGGTCTTTGCTTTTGAATTGTCACTTCATTTTTTTTATTTCAAAATTTGAACTTAAATGGTGAAGCAATATTGTGGGTGGGGTCCAGAGAGGCAGGACTCCTGCAGTGACCCAGCCCTGCATTGCCACCCTCTCCTGCCGTGCATTGCTTCTCACCCATGGTTGGAGCCTGTCCACTGCATCCTGGGTCTCATCACACGAAGGAAAAGGGGTTCAGGATGTCCACCAGAATCCCCAGGGCCCAGAACTAATGGTGAAAGCCTGCGTGGTCGATATACAACTTTGGAGTGGTTTGAATGCTCCCTCCCTTCTCCCTTTAAATACTTGCATTGAAAAATATGGGGTTTGGTCGGATTGGTCACACCCCTGCTTAGACGGTGTTTGGCCCTGTGAGCCCCTGGTCCCTCAGTGCTTCTGTTGCCACTGCTAGAAGCCACGCTTTAAAAGCACAGAGAGATTTGTTACCAGTCCCCCAGCCTTTGTCACCCCCTTGGTGGCTCTCCCACACCCCTTCTGCATCCTCAGACAAGACCAGCATGGTGCTGCTGGAGCACAGGGCTGTCAGGAAAGCAGTAAGAGGAGACCAGTAGCAGGGTGTTCCAGGTGTTCTCCAGGGACATGAAGTGATTTCAGCTCTGTCCTGTGTTAAACAGGATTTAAATAATGACTTCTCCTTTCCTGCAGCTACTCCATTTCACAAAGTTCTCTTCACCAGACCCTCTGCTCATCTTCCCCCTGCTAATGGGTGCTGCATACTCTTCACATGGTGACATGACCCATGCATTCATCTGTCCTTGTGTTAGAAGTGACTGTCCTGAGTGAGGGTGGAAAGCCTAGGGCTCATATAAACCTGGGGCTTGGAGGCACTGATTTGGTTCCTGGGAGACCTTAGGGATGACTTCTTTCATCTTTATGCACCCGTTTTCTTATGCTTTCTGCATCAAATATCACTTTAAACAAGAATCGGTTAGTGTTAGGGTTTAATAAGAAGTCTAACATCTCCAGCAGTCTTAGCTGGCTCTCTGTCTAGGTTTACTTTGTTTTCCAGTATGATGGAACAAAGCTAGTGCCTTGGAGCTGAGGCTTGGTTTAATTTTAAAGGCAAGTTGAGGATGCAACACCGAAAAAGCAAACAGCTGTGCCTCACGAAGGGGAAAGGAGCCTCTCTGAAAATGGATAGAGAAGAATGTTTGTGTGCGCATGTCTGCCTGCGTCTCTCTTGCACACACCTTGCCCGTGCCTTGTACTTGCGTTTCAGCTTGTGGGTGGTTCATTAGCAAGGGAAACTTTGCTAGTGCAGTGGTTTGGGGTTTGAAACCCTTACATTGTCAGGCCCCTCTGGTGCTAATGGAGCCTGACAGTTCTGGGAAGCAGGACTTGTATTTCACAACGTGCCTGACATTCCTCTCTTGTGCAGGTCAGGAGGTGGCTGCCAGCCTCTCTGGGTTAGGGCTGGGGAATATTTTCAGTCGAAAAGGTAGAGCAGGATCCTGAAACGCAGTGGCTAGCCAGCGAGGGACACTGGTGGGGTGACAAGACCTCCCCAGATCAGGAGGACTCAGGTCCAGGGGCAGAGGAGGCTGCAAGGGGATGGTGGGGTGAGCTCAGAGGTCTCCATCTGAGGACTTCAGTGAGTGCTCTGGCTGTTGCAGACTGTTCCCTAGGGTGGGAATGGAAGGGGCCTAGTTCTGTGTTCAATGGTGCAGGGGAAAGGAAGCCTGAAGGGTTGAGATGTGTGTAATGGGACTCAGATGGACTTTAGGTACCAGAGGGTCCAACTGTGGTTGTGAGGGACCCCTGCTCACCTGGGACCTCACCCCTCAATTCCAGAGACACCAGTGCAGGTGTCCCGAGTCCAAATGCGCTGGCTGTGTGGGCTGCTTCTAGATTCAGCCCATTTCTTGAGCATTCTTCAATTCACCTCATTGTCAGGCTGAGCTCAAAAATAGGGCTCCGTAGAAAAGCCCATTTCTCTGCCTTGTCTGCAAGAGTAGCCTTGGGCAGGAAAGCTGAGGTGAGGCTGTTTACTTTGCTGGTGTCTGAAGTTGTGAGATTTGTCTCCCCCATCTGAGTTTGAGTCTTTCAGTCTCAGACCCTGCACCTTAGTTACAAGATCAGGTGTCTCTTCCCATGGCTTGGAGGCTACCTGCCAGGGTTCCTCACCCATCACAAAGGTAGACGCTCTGAGGTAGCAGGCTCTGCACACCCCTTCTCCCCCAAACTCTTACTCCCCACTGGTACCCTCCAGATGGAGACAGCTTCTCTAATTCAACCAGCTCGCTGAGGGGCAGAGCTCACTCTTGTTTTGGTCCTGATGGGACATGGCCCTACTTGGAGGCATGTAGTTGTGGAATTAACAGTTTTGCAAACAAGCAGCTCTTGCCAGAGCTGGCACTTGAGTGTTTGTTTTTCAGCCTTGGGGGTAAATGCTGTGTGGTTTGTCTCTTCCCGAACTGTGGCTCCAGGCTGCCTGCTGACCTGGGAACATAGCGCTACCACTGTTCACATCTCATTATCCTCACCAGCCTGGGCAAAAGGAACACCAGCATCATTATTTTTATCTTGAAATCTGAAATTTCCTGATCACATGTGTGCAACCCAGGACATACCACCTCCAACACAGCCATGATGTACATGTCCCTGAGTCGGATCTGGGTTCCTCCACTCCATTGAGCTGGTGCCTGATCTTGGTGTAGCTCCTTCTGATCTAGCTCAGTGATACTGGTTTGCTGTGCTGCTGAGGATCTGAAGAGCAGATGGAAACTCCTTCTGCTCACTAAGCCAGGAGGACTGAGAGAGGGACACATTGCTTCCTTCATGGCCTGCCCTTGCTTTCAGCTGACTCCTCTCTGTGATTTGCTGTATTGGATTTCTTCCTTCATGAAGCCAGAATAGTTCAGAGGCCTCAGAGACAGTCTCCTGCCTATTGAGTTACTTCCC
This sequence comes from Fregata magnificens, assembly GCA_013389945.1. NCBI lineage: Eukaryota > Metazoa > Chordata > Aves > Suliformes > Fregatidae > Fregata > Fregata magnificens. Next base: position 275,872 of record WAAD01021475.1, on the reverse strand, counting down.
TTGAGCACATCTTGGAACATAAAGGGGAAAATGCCAATTACTTTTAAATGCTTTAGAATTGCAAAGCTCTAGCTGTATTTCTGTGTCAGTAGAGAAAAGCCTGGCATTTGTAAGCCAGCCAGCCCCTTCGTGATTTAGGGGATGCAGCCCATTGAAAGCTAATTGAAACTGGGCTCCCAAACAGCTTTGCTTTAAAAATTAAAAAGCCCCAGTGATTTTTAATTTTTTTTTTTCCCCAAAGCACCTTGGATCCATCCACTGAGGAGGCAACCACCAGAGCCCGATATTGCTGCTGTGGTTGCAGAGGAGGGCAGGACCGTGGCTGTGGAAAGCCCAGCAAATGCAGGGCTGCTTGGGTGTTTCAAGGGCTTTTGGGAATGCATCCTCTTCCTCCAGAAGAGTCCAAGGGGGTGGGCTGGCTCTGGGACCTTGCATATCTTAGACGGCTGGCCCACGTCTCAGATGAATTTGCACTCTTCCCTCTTCCCGGAGTCTGAAGGCACATGCGGAGGCAAGTCAGTCTAGTACGTGTGATGGACTTGTGAGCTGCCAGCCGAGGAGTGATCTTCAGCTCTTGGAGAGCCCTAGGTTTGTCCCACGACGCCCCGGATAGCTGCTTGCAATGCTGAGGCACGTCTCTTCCAAAATGCTTCCTGCCATGTTTTGTGAAAAAGTATTAAGAAATAACATTTCCATTTTCCAGTGAGGAATTTAATTAGAAGGAATTAAAAGGTATAGTTTATAGTTTAATTTAATGTGATGAAAAAAGGATTAGCTCCCTCCCCCTCCTACACAAATCCCAACCTAAGATGGTGGCAGCCTGGCCTCCAATTGCATCCGACAGCCACAGACGGGAAATGCTTACCAAGAAGAAAAGGGAGAGAAATTCCACCCCAGATTTATGACTTGTGAAGCAGAGGTTGCATGGGTTAGCTTTATTTTATGTCATGCTGGGTCCCACAGACTTGACTTTGTTGTGTGCCCAGGAATGGGCTGAACACTGATTTTTTTGGCTGCTTTTGCAGGTCACTTGTGTGCTCAGGTGCTATTTTGGGCCACTGAGGCTCTTGGTTGTGTGTATGTGGGGAAGTGTGTGTTCAGACGTGCGGGGAGCATGTGCTTGTCCCTGCAAGGTGGGGTTTTTCCCTCCCAGGCAGTTTCCCCTTCTTGGCATTTTTTTTTGCTAGTGACAGTCATTAGGAGCATCAGGCAGAAATGAATGGGCGGGGTTTGGCCCCAGGGACATTGGCATTGTGGGGTTCCCCCGTGCCGCCATTCTCAAGCCAGTTGGGTGGCAAGTTGTGGTGCACAGGAGAAACATTTTGCCTGGTGGCCCCTGCTCCAGCCCGTCTCTATCATAGACTTTCCAAAGCATACATGGGCTGTTCAGGGGAAGAACCCAGACGTGGCTTCTTTCTTCAGGATCTGTCAGGCTCGTGACGCATACTGATGCAAGGAAGCTTTCTGCATCCTCCCAGCCCTGGTGTTTTTGCCCTGAAATGACCTCTGGGGGAGTCCTTGAACACCTCAGGACTTCAGCAGAAGCAGGAAGACTTACGGCAATGGGTAACAGCATAGTTGTGCTGACTATCTTTGATTGTGCCATTTATTTTGCTCCGAGGCAAGAGGTGGTGGGGATGGGAGGCCTGCTCTGAGGTGGCACAGGGAATCCTTCTCCTATCATCCTAGTCATGCCTTGTTTCTGCGCCAAGGGCTAAGCTGATCACCAGAGCTGGGACCAGGATGGAGCTTGCCTCCTCCATTAACTGGAAGTTTGAGAAGCAATGTGGCAGGATCTAAATGGGTCAGTGGGAAAACATGTGAGGCCAGACCAAATGACCCAGTGATCCTAGAAAGCCTCTAATCCTATCGTAGTGTCTACACTTGGTGGCAAATGTGCTCAAGGCATTCTCCCCAGGTGTTGCACCAGAGGCACCCAGGACACATGGGAAGAGGGTGCCCAGCCGTTGCCTGGCCCAGTATTTCACCCAAAGTGCAGCACTAGGAAATGGACCCTGGGACATGCAATGAAGTGCAGATGCCACCTTTGAAAATGCATCCAGCCCTGGAGGACAGGGACTACGCCTGCTGCATTATCTTGGTCTCACTCTACCCTGTGCTGAATAAGGTGGAGAAGGCAAAGGTGATGTGGAAACGCCATCTTCAGCCTTACAGGGAAAGCAGCACCTGAACATGTATGGTGACAGCCTTCTCCTTGAAGCCAGAGAGGAAACGGACATGTTCTGCAATTGAGTCTCCTTCTCTAAGGAAAATGGATGTCTTTTTCCGGCTTTTGAGGAAGTGAAAATTTCTTTTAAAGAAAAGGTAGGGTTTGTTGGGGTTTTTTTCTCTTTTTACAACTTTTTGTTCCTGTATGTGAAAAGGCCAGGTGATTTCTGTCCATTTCAGTACTGGAAGTACTTCTAGATGTGCTGGCTCTGCAGAGGGACAGGACAGGGCTGGCGTTAACTGCTGCGAGTCCCACACCCTGCAGGTGAGAAGCTTCCAGAGATGGCAGAGGACGTGGTCTCCCTGCGTGGGGGGCATTGCTTAGATAACTCCCCTCTACAAACCAGAGCAGCTACAACCCTGTGGGTTTGCGGTCACGTGCTAAGGCATGGTTGCTTTTCCAAGGGACATGGGGGCATGCACGAGTGGGGTTAGGTGCTCGGCTACTGAAGAAGGATGGGCCCGGGGACCTTGCTGAGCATTGCTCTCCTGCAGGATGTGCGGCTGGGGAGACTCCCTGCTCTCTCCTTCTTCCCAAGAGGATGTTGTAGAGGCAACAACTGAAACAAGTCTACCCCAGGGGACCGATACGCCTATCTTTACTGCAAAGTCTATTGAAGTTTAGTAACATAAATAATACAGAGAAGGAGAAACTATTTAAATAATACCTAAAGTAACTGATACAACCCAAAAACTGAGACAAACAGCAGGAATTTAATCTTCCTGAGAAAAATAGCAGATATAGTCCACATGCCCAGGGTATACCAGGACCTGTTGTCTCTGTTCTCTGCTGAACCACATTTAGGGAGGTCTCATGCTGCAATGCTGTGGAAGGGAATGGCCCTTCGTTTCCATCTGGTGTAACTGCTTCTGTTTGAAAGGCTGATCATGGATGTAAATTCCTCCCTCCCCAAAAGGCCAGAAGAGCCTGTTCCAGATGACCGGGATATAAAGTGAAAGGACTTCTATTGATTTAATGGAAAAGGTATATTTTAACAGAGCTCTTTTTGTTTCAGAAGACTGACTTGGACTAGAAGGAAATGGATGGGAAGCGGTACACGCGAGTGGCATGGAGGAGCTGCACAGCATCTCTCAGTTCCTGGGCTGGCAGCCTAGCCACAGGGACTGTTACCTGGCTAATAGCTTTATGTCAGATTAGGTTGGTAGCAAGAGGTCCTTAATTTCTTCTGTGCTTTCAGGTTTCTCTGCTTTTTGGAACAGCATCTGCTGATGCTGGAGACCAAGTGTTGGCTGTGCTTGGGAGGAACTGGGGATACACAGCGTATAGCAGAGCTGTCTGGGAAGGAGAAGCTGTTTGGATAAGAAGCAGTTGCTCCGAGCAAGAGGTTCCAAGCTGGTCTGGCTTTAACCTCAAGAAGGAGAAAGGAAGTCTTTCTGTCCAATTCAAATAATCTCGGCGGTACTTCCAGTGCACGTTACAAAGCTGGAAACTCGAGTCAACCTGAGGTAGGTCCTGGGCCAGCATCACTGCATGGAGAGTAGGAATGCACAGGTAAGAACCAGAAGTGACACTGACGGATTGTGAATGAGCAGCCAGAACACAGAGATGCTGGGCTTTGTCTCACTGCATCCTCCTAAAGGCAGACAAGCAGCCTTTAACCATTTGCATGATGCTTTTTTTTTTTTGCTGGAGAGATGGCAGTGCGAAGAGAAAGAGCCCAAGATGCTCCTCTCCACAATACCCGAGTTACTCTGTTGACCATCACAGATGTCTGTGCTGCAGTTCTTGTTGTAAGGATAGATGGGAAATAAATGAGAGTGCTGGTTTTATAGTTCTCAGCTTCTATAATGTCTGAGGATGTGGAGAACAAAGAATGACTCCTCCAATATCTTCAAGTGTCTTGTGAGTCTGATGACTGGACGTCAGAAAAATGGCATTAGAGTCAAGTATGTTTGAAACAGACAGTGTCAACAAAGCACTCAAATGGTTAAATGCATGTATAAAAATGTACAAAAATTGTATCATGGGGAGAAAGGTGAAAGTAAACAGACTGACAAAAAATAGTGAATACAAAAACGCCATGATGAACTCCTTTCTCCTGGCCTTCATTTGCACAGGTATTAAAATCTGTAAACCTGGGAAACTGGACCAAATGCTTGTAAAAGTAAGTGTTTCAACATACATGTTAACTTGAGAATAATTGCTGTAATAGTGTGTTTTGACTTTGTGTCAACACTCAGGGAGATAGCTAAAGACGTCCTTACCCCACTGGTGCTTGTGTCTAGAAAGTCCCAGGAGGTACTGGGAAATGATGACTTGAGAAAAAAAGGTAAAGCTAGGCAAGAGTGAGCTTGGTGACCTCTCTCCTGGCATATCTCACTCCAGCCTCTAATGGAGCAAGCTGAGACCTCATTTCTTTTCACACTGGTTTTATAGGTGTGTTGGTTCATCGAATCATTTAGGTTGGAAAAGACCTTTAAGACCATGAAGTCGAACTGTTAACCTAACACTGCGTAACACTGTCCCCAAGTGCAACATCTACATGTCTTTTAAATACCTGCAGGGATGGTGACTTAACCACTTCCCTGGGCAGCCTGTTCCCATGCTTGACAACCCTTTCGGTGAGGAAATTTTTCCTAACATCCAGTCTAAACTTCCCCTGGTGCAACTTGAAGCTGTTTCTTCTTGTCCTATCGCTTGTTACTTGGGAGAAGAGACCAACACCTGCTTCACTACAGCCTCCTTTCAGGTAGTTGTAGAGAGTGATAAGGTCTCCCCTGAGCTGCCTTTTCTCCAGGCCAAACTGGAGCCAAGCTGCTCCTCATAGGACTTGTGCTCTACACCCTTCACCAGCTTCGTTGCCCTTCTCTGGACACGTTCCAGCAACTCAATGTCTTTCTTGTAGTGAGGGGCCCAAAACTGAACACAGTGTTTGAGGTGCGGCCTCACCAGTGCCGAGTACAGGGGCATGGTCACTTCCCTACTCCTGCTGGTCACACTATTTCTGGTATAAGCCAGGATGCTGTTGGCCTTCTTGGCCACCTGGGCACACTGCTGGCTCATGTTCAGCTGACTCTCAGCCAACACCCCCAGCAGTCCGCCGGGCAGCTTTCCGGCCACTCTTCCCCAAGCCTGTAGCGTTGTATGGGGTTGTTGTGACCCAAGTGCCGGACCCAGCACTTAGCCCTGTTGAACCTCATACAATTGACCTCAGCCCCTTGATCCAGCCTGTCCAGATCCCTCTGTAGAGCTTTCCTACCCTCAAGCAGATCAACACTCCCACCCAACGTGGTGTCATCTGCAAACTCACTGAGGGTACACTTGATCCCCTCGTCCAGATCATTGATAAAGATGTTAAACAGAACTGGTCCCAATACTGAGCCCTGTGGAACACCACTTGTGACCAGCCGCCAACTGGATTTAACTCCATTCACCACCACTCTTTGGGCCCAGCCATCCAGCCAGTTTTTAATCCAGCGAAGAGTATGCCTGTCCAGGCCATGAGCCGCCAGCTTCTCCAGGAGAATGCTGTGGGAAACGGTGTCAGAGGCTTTACTAAAGTCCAGGTAGACAACATCCGCAGCCTTTCCCTCATCCACTAAGCAGGTCATCTTGTCATAGCAGGAGATCAGGTTAGTCAAGCAGGACCTGCCTTTCATAAACCCAAGCTGACTGGGCCTGATCACCTGGTTGTCCTGTACATGCCGCGTGATGGCACTCAAGATGATCTGCTCCATAATCTTCCCCGGCACTGAGGTCAAGACTGACAGGCCTGTAGTTCTCCAGATCCTCCTTCTGGCCATTCTTGTAGATGGGTGTTACATTTGCTAACCTCCAGTCAACTGGGACCTCCCAGTCCCCAGCCAGGACTGCAGATGAATGATGGAATGTGGCTTGGTGAGCACTTCCACCAGCTCCCTCAGTACCCTTGGGTGGATCCCATCCGGCCCCACAGACTTGCGTGTGTCTAAGCAGTGTAGCGGGTCACTAACCGTTTCCCCTTGGGTTACGGGGGCTTCATTGTGCTCCCCATCCCTGTCTTCTGGCTCAGGGGGCTGGGTACCCAGAGAACAACTGATCTTACTATTAAAGACTGAGGCAAAGAAGGCATTAAGTACCTCAGCCTTTTCCTCATCCTTTGTCACTGTGTTTCCGCCCGCATCCAATAAAGGATGGAGGTTCTCCTTAGCCCTCCTTTTGTTGCTAATGTATTTATTTTTTATTGTCTTTTACGGCAGTAGTCAGATGAAGTTCTCATTGGGCTTTAGCCCTTCTGATTTTCTCCCTGCATAACATCATGACATCCTTGTAGTCCTCCTGAGTTGCCTGCCCCTTATTCCAAAGATCACACACTCTCTTTTTTTTTTTCCCCCTGAGTTCCAGCCAAAGCTCTCTGTTCGCCAGGCTGGTCGTCTTCCCCACCAGCTCATCTTTTGGCACATGGGGACAGCCTGCTCCTGCACCTTTAAGATTTCCTTCTTGAAGAACGTCCAGGACTCCTTTGCCCTTCAGGACTGCCTCCCAAGGGGCTCTTGTCAACGAGGCCCCTAAACAGGCCAAAGTCTGCCCTCCGGAATTCCAAGGTGGCAGTTCTGCTGACCCCCCTCCTTACTTCTCTGAGAATTGAAAACTCTGTCATTGTATGATTATGGCCACCCATGACCCCATCATCACCGATTCACTGCCTAGTGCAACACATACATCTGCGCTACCAAATCTCTTTTGGTTTGTCGTAACTGCAGACTCACACGTGGCTCTTTGTGCATTGTCTCTCCAGAGATTTGGGAGAAGGAGAGATAGGACAAGAGAGGAAAAAAATTGCTCCCTTTTACATATCAGTTAATCTGTAATTCTTTTGCAGCTGATGTGGAGCTCATCTGTCTTTCAAGATTAGTCTTGCTGTGTTATATTTAGCTGTAAAACCCAACTGTGCTTGGATTTTCCTCTGCAGTTCTTGCAGGAGGGATTTTCTTCCTGTCCTCTGTTTAGCATCCTTTCCAGATTTCACTCTGTTGTGCTCACCTCTTGCAGGCCAGTCTCTTCACTGAGACTTACTCTTGTAGGGGGGAAGGAGAAGAGTACTGCAAGGAGGGATAGATGTGACTTAGGTTGGACAAAGATGCATAGCTGTTCCTGGGGCATGCAGCTTGATGTAGCAGGAAGGTTTATTTGTTCTAGTCACACTAAGAGTTTTATTCATGCTTCTTGTTGCTCCTGGCAGGGCGGGAGCTGAATAAAAGTACCTCTCTGTCCCAACAGTTTGGGTCTTCAGCAAACAGCCGTGGATCCAAACAAAAATGTCCTGACAGGAGAGCAAAGGGATAGCTGTTTTGGAGGATGCACTGAAACCTTGATTTAAAGTGATCCTGAGCAGCCTGGATGCCGGGAAGCCGCTGAACAGAGAAGAGCCAGAGGAGATTTTCCAATAGTGACAGGTTTTCACTGTGATGAAGCTGTGGCTGTCGCCATGAATGGGTGGAGTGGGACAAGGCAGAGGAGAGCAAGAAATGCCCCCTCGATGGCCTCAGCATCCCTGATGGGGTTCCTGGTGGCTGCAGGGGCAACTCAGCTGAGGAGCACCTCATGCTGGAGACCAGCCCTGGAGCCAGGAGGAATTCATGGGCCACCCAATGTCTGCAGTTCGTAGGTAGCCCTGTGCCGATCAGGTAGCCTGAGAGGAAGGAAAGGTGTTCTCCTCCAGTTTTAGTACTCCCTGGCTCTCAGCTTTCCATTCCTGTCCACAGAAGTGTCAAGAAAGGGCTGGTTTTATGTTTAACTCCATTACACTGAGGGCTGTAAACTCAGAGCCCACGTTAATAGGATACTTGTCTTTTGGAGCCAAAATGGAGGGTGAGAGACCAGGGTCTCTTGCAGCTAAATACTGTTCTATTGTGCTGTGTTTTATATCTGCTGGTAGGAGCGACCAAAAGCTGTGTGGGAACGCACGTTAAATGTGTTATTTCATTAAAATGTCACTTTCTCAAGTATCATGTGCTGTATTTGCACGGGGCTTGTGGGCTCTCAGTATGCGAGTGCGGAGAGCAACTGGAGCATAGGACCACCCGAAGGCATCCAGCTGCTTCCAGTGCAGTGCCACAGAGGGGGGACAGCCCGTGGTGGAAGGCGTGTGCGAACTTCCACTGCTGGTCTCGGCACCCATGTCTGCTGCCACCTGGGCTGGCTTTGCTGGTGGCTGGGCTTTGTGGGAAAGCCACTGTGTGATGCAGGAGAGAAGCTGTCTCCCTGATGGGAGAAAAGCATGCTTGGACAGGGAAGAAGCCCTTCCAGAAGGGGTAAAGTCCTTCCCAGGTTCATGTAGACAGGACAGCTTGATGGCCGTGTAGGGCTGAGTCCCAGTCACCTTCTGGTGCTTCTGCAGAAAAGGAGTCGGGGAGCTGGAGGCTTCATTGCACTGTTAAAGGCAACAACATTTTTCAAAAGTGTTGGGTTATTAAGTGCAGATTTCTGTGCCCAATTAAGGCTGAAATTTGCTGAGAAGGGAGGGGGGTTTGTGTCAGGTGTCTAATGCCCACTGTCATGGTTTAACCCCAGACGGCAACTAAGCACCACACAGCCGCTCGCTCACTGCCCCCCGGTGGGATGGGGGAGAGAATCAGAAGAGTAAAAGTGAGAAAACTCATGGGTTGAGATAAAGACAGTTTAATAGGTAAAGCAAAAGCTACGTGCACAAGCAAAGCAAAACAAGGGATTCATTCACTGCTTCCCATCGGCAGACAGGTGTTCAGCCATCTCCAGGAAAGCAGGTCCATCAAGTGTAATGGTTACTTGGGAAGGCAAACGGCATCGCTCCAGACGTCCCCCCCTTTCTTCTTCCCCCAGCTTTATATCCTGAGCATGACATCATATGGTATGGAATATCCCTTTGGTCAGTTGGGGTCAGCTGTCCCAGCTGTGTCCCCTCCCAGCTTCTTTTGCACCCCTACTCGCTGGTGGGGTGGTGTGAGGAGCAGAAAAGGCCTTGACTCTGTGTAAGCACTGCTCAGCAATAATGAAAGCATCTCTGTATTATTAACACTGTTTTCAGCACAAATTCAAAACATAGCCTCATACTAGCTACTATGAAGAAAATTAACTATCCTCGCCAAAACCAGCACGCCCACTGGAGTTTACTTCCAGCTCACTCCCAGGGCCTGCCCAGAAAATTTGTCCGTAATTATTTTGTGCAAGGGTGAAGTGCCGTTTCTCATGTCAAAGATGGAATTTGCCTTTCTGCCACCCTTTTGTCCCTCCTACTGTGGACCCCTTTTGTCCCTCCTACTGTGGACCCCCACATCTTCATATACTTGCATTACTTGCTTTGACTGTCTCCTGGAGATTGGCTCTCTTTTTATACCCTTGCACTCGTTGTCAAGGCTGTAGACACACTTGATTGGGAAAGCTACAAGGTCAAGCAGATCAACCACTGATGCATCCACTTGGTGATGATCCCGTTGCTTGTTCTGAAGTCCCTGGGTGATAAAGACCACTAGATGACTGTGATACTGCTGAAGTTGTTTAAGAAATTGTCCTCTTTTGAGCTTCTGTATCTTCTCTAAAGCTTTGGGAGATGGAAATGGAGCATCCCATGAGTGTTCCCAGGCTCAAAAGCAGGGATTAATTGACATGTACATTTATATGTGATTTGCTCTTGACTCGTCTGGGGGCGGTTGCCTTAGAGGTCTTGAGGCTTTTTTTGCTGTAACAGGAAACAACCTGTTGGGTATTGTGCTAGGCTTTATTCTGGCCAAGAAGATCAGCATCTCTGCAGACATCTAAAAGCAGGCAGCCAAATCTCAGGCTTTGGAAAAGCAGCTTATTACTGGACTCATGAGGAGGGAATCTTGGATTGGGCCTAGAAAAGTGCAGAAGAGGCCGTTCAATGGACACTGCCTTGCTTGGCAGAAAAGTCATCCAAAACAGCAGGGTCACTTGAAGAGGGGGTGCTGATACAGCTGCTGTTGAGTCAAAAGGACTGTGTCAATGCATTTTCTAGGAGACTGGCTAAGCTGCCTCCTGATTGCTGAGAGCAGCTTTCGTGGGGGACAAGGGACCTTGTGCGTCTTGTAAGCACGTTGCAGGATGGCTGGCTGCCCCAGCAAGCCTTAGGTTTGGAGGAAGGACAGTCTGAAAGGTTGACCTGGAGGAGCTTTGCAAGTAGGCCTTTGCTATGCCTCAGCCTTAGTTTGTGATCCGTGAATGTTCCTGCCTCGCAGTTTTTCTGATCCAGTGGTGGTAACAGGAATCTCTTTCTCCCATACCCTTTTCTCCCATCTTCTGGCAGCTGCAAGCTGGACATCTGAGTTTCCAAGCCAGAGCTCAGAGTGAAAGACAGACTTGTGCCACTAGAAATTAATCTGGAGGGGTAATGAGTGGGGCAACTGTCCAGGGCAGCCCTTACAGGGCAGGAGGAGCAAAATGTTGTTGGAGGGAGCTAGATCCCTACTTTGGGGTGGGGACTGTTCTGTTTGCCATGTCTGGGGGTGGCTTGGGACCAGCATGTTGCGGTAGCAGGAATGAGGACAGATTCAAATAAGACAAGTGATATGTTACTTTTAACACCGGGGAAAGCAGAAATGGCTCGGTGAAGTTGAGACAACATTTCTGGAGCAATATAAGTTTTTTTTTTTTTTAAACAATTTCCTGATTACTTTGACTGCTTGATCTTACAGCCTGCTATTGCCCTGGTGTTATTTCTTTGCATTTCATTTCCTAAGATGTCCTGAAGTGAAAGGGAGTGAAAAATAAAATAAAAACCTGGCATGTATTTTACAAGCTGTGCTGGCTTCTCCCATAGACCCCGTCAACCGTTTGAACCACAGCTGCTCAGATAGCTGAGGTCACTGGAAAGGCTCCTACTGACTTCAGGGGGCTTTGAACCCAGACCGTAAGTAGTGATGCAGTTGCAAGTGTGACCGAAAGGCCATTTTGGTGGAAAAGCTCCCACTGGCTCCAGGACAGACTGGGTCACAGCCTGGCCGTGGGCTCTTAAGATGGAGGAGCCATCTTCATAACACTGTCGCTGCTGGCTGCACCGCAAGCTAGTGGAGCTGCATCAGCTATGTACCACCCACTGCCTGACAGCAAGGCAAGGAGAGGCACCTCGTTTTCAAATCTTTGCGTTGGATCAGGGTTTTCAGCCCATGGCTGGACTCCAGTCGTCTTCCTAGAGTGTTTGTGGCAGCTCCCGAGCATCAGCTTTTTCCTTTGAGCTCCACCACAAGAAGTGTGGTTAGAAATTTTGAATGGGGAAAGTTTCTTGCCTCAGGCCAAGCACAGAAATGTGGAATGGATTTGGATCAAACTTTTTTTTTTTCTTTTGGAATTTTATTTAAAGAAAAAAAAAATAGTGCCTTGGGCAAGAGCTGGAGCATGGAAAATTTTATCCCAAAAGGTGGATGCTTTGTGAAATTATAAGCGTGTGAAAACAGGTGGTTAAACTGAAACGGTTTAACAGATTTAAGTACAGAGGGTGCTACCAAAAACCTTTTATAAATCCTGGAGTGAACTCTTCTTGAAAGGCAGAGGTAGAAGAACAGGTCATCAGCAAGTAACCTGAACCAATACCAAACCCACAGGCGGCTCCAAAACCAGTAAAGAAGCCAACCAAAATGAGAAGAGGCTTTCTGAAAGGTCAGCAAGGGAGCCAAGTCCAGGACCGGGCTTCAGTATTTAAATTCAGTCTCAAAAACTACACCCTAGTGACTGGTATCTGGCTGGGACAAATTTTACTTGCAGCACCTGATCCAAAACCTGCTCGAGTCAACGGCAAGCGCTCTGCGAACTTCTCTGAGTGTTGGATCAGGGCCTTAAACGTGCAGCCAGGAGGAAGAATATGTAAGGAGTGTGCTGCAGCACGTTGCACGGTGGAGAAAGGGCTGGTGCTACGTGAGAGCCAGAACCGCACTGCTCTTTGCCGTGAAAACCAGTACTGCTGAAGGTGGAAATAGGGTCCTGGGGAGAAGAAAGTCACGGTGAGCTGGAGGTCTGCAGCTGTGAAAAATCAGGAAGGAAGGCTTCACAGCCATTATTGGTGTCATACAGCTAAAAGGGCTAATTACATCAAGGCTTTGCTGAGCAAGGTGCTGTATAAACATATGACAGGAGAGGGACCCTGTCCTGTGCTGATCTTGGTTGTCCGCACAGAAAAGGGGTAGCAGTGCTTTTCAGCTGCCTGGATGGTTTCCAGTGAGCACAATGTGTGGCTGTCATTGCCCTCTTTGTGATGGACTGTGTTCCTGCTGGAACCCAGGGCATTGGAAACACATCTTCTCTGTGGATTAAGTCAAAATAAGTAAGAAATACATTCACTTGTTCAATTAGTGGAATGATCTGTGAGTGAAAGTCCCTTTTCTGTGGATTAACATGCCTACACGTGTGTGTATACACTATAAAGGATGCTTGACTCCATTTTCTATACTGGGAGACTGAATATTGTCTTCACATGTCCAGATCGTTTTCCTATGCACTCAAGAGATAAAAAAGAATCTATTTTTGCCCTACTGTCTTATCCCTTCTTCAGATGTCCTCGCAGAAATGTAGGACCTCCCCAATGTGCCTTGGGGAGCCCAGCTCATCCCAACAGTTAGCCTCAGAGCCCTGCCAAGAAAACATGCACCGGGAAGTGTCCATCTTCGTGTAGACCCGATGTAGCTCAGCAAGGACCTGCCAGGGAATGAGATGCTGCTCCCAGTCCCCCTAGTCCCTCAGGTTCAGCCTTGTCCCACCGAGGTCCTCCCAGAGGACCACTGAGGACAGCAGCGGGGGGCAGTGGTGCTCCAGCTCGATGCCTCACTTCTAGCCTCATTATTAATGTGCACTGGCGTACTGCTTTTAGGCTCCCCATGTCACTAGGAATGAGCTGATTTCTGTAGTGTTACTAAAATGTAAGTGTGATTATGAAGTGTTATGATATACAGTCTGCAGAGTTTTACAGCTGTGTCTTAAAGGGGTCATAACAAGAAAAAAAAGGGGGGGGGGGCTTAAACTGGAAGCCAGGAGTATAGTCAAATTAAGGAGTACAATGGCAATGCTAATTAAAACCCCTCAGAGAGAAGAGCGGGAAGGAAATGACCTAACTCCCAGTGCTGTCACAGGATGGTTATTGCCCAGGGACAGAACAAGGAGAGGCTGGAGAGACTAGCTTGGGTGATGGGAGATAAAGCCTTAACTTCTCCTCTCTCCCCCGCTGCAGAGCAGGTGGGTATCCTTGGCCTTGTCAGGAGGGCCAGGAGGGGCATATCAGCCATGGAGAATTTGCCTGTTGCCTGAATGCTTTGGTGCATGGAAGCCATTAAAGATGTCAACTGAGGCAAAGAGTTGCAGCCTGCAGCAATTTGTCCTAGGCATTTCCACTATTTCATTTCACATTAGACAATAAATCTTTTAATCATCCACAGCAGAAGTTGATTAAAAGTGTTTCTCTGTAGTTCTTACCTCCTGAGAGCATGGGTGCAGGCTCTGTGCTCTCCACCTTGGTAAAGAAGTGTGTGCTGTTATCTTCCTGGGAAGTCCAGTAACCAAGATGGTGGGCTCCATGAGAGTCTGCAAGGACTTCCACCAGGTCCTGGGTGTAGGTAGGGTAAACAAGTGTGTGGGCTGTAAAGTACAGTTTGCATGGTTGAGTAGCAGTGGAAAGAGGGTTTGAGATTTAGCGGTTCTTTTGGACCCCCCACAGTCAAACCATGAAAAAATTAATAAATGAGCATGGCAGTCATCCGAACAAAAGCTGGAACTTTGTCTTTAATAGCAAGAAAGAAGTTGTAAGGTTGCTGTTTTCCTGCAGAAGCAAATTGTTTTCCTATGCACTCAGGAGATAAAAATAATCTATTTTTGCCCTATTGTCTTACTCTATCTTCACATGTCCTTGACTGAAATGCAGGACCTCACCACTGTGCTTTGACCCCTCGCAGCTTTGTCTTCAGTCCCTGTGAAGCAGGACGGGTCTTGAAGTCTGAGCCAGCCTTTCCAAGGAGGGCCTTGTTTTGACTCAGAGTAGCATCTCTCATTCCAAGCCCAGACAGACATAGCAGAGCATCCGTAACTGCCCAACCACTTGGGGTTTCTCTTTGTGCAGCCAAGCCTGGCAAAAAAATTTCCCAGAAAGTGTGAGCCTGAAGCATCCCTCTGAGATCAGTGTGAAACCTGCTGCAGGGTGATGGGATGCTTCATTTGAGCCTCGGACCTGATATTCCTCTGGAGAGCTCCAGGCCATTTATTCATGCCTTGGCTCCAAGCTTGGCTTTTTCCTTCAAACCAATCCGACTGGAAAATGTTTAGGAACTGCTAGCCTTGCTGTTCTGCATTTTGTCTGTTCAACACAGTATCTTCCATTCTCTTTGAGTTTTAGGACTTAATTAGGTGAGTCGATACTTTCTGATCACAGCCATAACTTCAGCACTTGCTGTGGTGAAGGTGCAGCCTTTCGAGATGACTTCAAGTTCACCATCCAGGTTTTCTTAGAGGTAAGTAGGAGTGGATGAGACTTTTTTACATGACACCACTCAGCTGGGCTGCTGGATTACACAGCTCGATCCAGGTCAGTCAAAAATCCAGATAAATTTAGATCAGACATCAAGCCCTGCCAAAGACTTGCAGATCAAAGCAATAAGAGTACTGGCATGGGAACACAATAACGTTCACTACGTTGGCTTTCTCTCCAGTTCTGCAACAGATCTCTGTCAGTCTGGGGCAGGCCATCTCCCTTCCATTGTTTTGATTTAAATGGCTAGCAACTCACAGCACCATCTTTGCGCATTTTTTTCAACAGTGGAGCTAGGACTTGCAATAGTGCCAATAGAGATCAATAGTAATGATAGAGAAGAATTAGTAGGGGCTAATAATGACTATTTCTTCATCTGTTGGAGACTTGCTTTCTTATATGATCAGGTACAACTGTCTTTCTCCTCCTGTGTTAATTGGCCTACAGCACTTTGTACATATTTCATAAGTGTATTTGGCAGTGTGAAATGGCACGCCACATTTTGTAGCATTGAAAGACTCACTTTCTCAGAGTTAAACAATGGTCCTTACAGACTAATTTGTGGTACTGCTACTGCACTATCTCAAGCGAACAGTGAAAATACCCTGTCACCACGAGTAAGTAACCAGGATAGGTTTTTATACCTGGCAAAGCTGATCCACCATACTCTGCATATGGGAAAGCTAATTTCTCTGTATTTTTTTTTTTCCTATGTCTAAAATGGAACCCTTTCCTCTGTCTTCTGGAAGGATGTAATTTTCAAGGTGGTGAAACCTCACAGCAGCAGGAGCTGAATAAGTTCACAGAGAACTGAACACAGCTGCTTGCAAGAACCCATGCTACATTTACTTCTCCTGGTTTAATGGTGGAGAGGAAAAGGAAGGAAGAGGACATTTCTGACAAAGGATCTGGCAGCACAGCATGTAAGGTAGCGCTGATTTGTAGGCAGTGCCCAATCAGCCCAAGGCAATTAGCACCAAAGATGCAGCAGAACATAACTAATCTTGAAGACACTGTCTTTTCTTAAGCTGAAGGACTATCTTCTTTTAGGACAACTGTTACCATCAGAAACTATCAGCCACGTGGGCTTTTCTTCAAGGACCATGCACAAACCCAGACTATGTTTCCTGCCGTACAGCTGGCCACTGTTCTGGAGCCCAGAGTCTGGGAAGGACAATCGGCTCTTCCCTTGTTTAACCTGAGCCTATTTGCATGCCACCTGTCACTGTCCCACATCCTAATGCATCTCCTTTGCTGCAGCACTGGGATCTGGGTGCCCAGCAGCAGCCCTTGTTTCAAGCCTCCTAGAAGAAAACCAAGTGCAAAACTGCACTTGAAGGTCAGAGAGGGTCACACTTGTTCTGTGCTAGAAATTCCTCGCTGGCAAGGGGCCACTCAGGAGTGTCCAATTCCTTGTCATTACCTAGAGGAAAATCTGCTTTTGCCTTCCTTTGGCTTTCTTAGAAGCTGGGCCCTTTACCTCAGGTGAGGAAAGGTGCTCTCGTCTCCAGGGTGACCTAGTGCAACTCCTCACACCAGCACCCAGCAGATGTAAGGCAGAGAAAGGCTTTCCAAGCGGGACATCATGGTGCTAGTACATCACAGAGTCTTTTCACTGGTGTGCTGGGGTATGTCTGCTCTTCCACAATGATGAGGCATAGCTAAGTGCTATAGAGTAAGTTATCAGGGAAGAAAAAGCTGATTTGCAGGCTCCAGCAGTAGGGAGCTAACAGCTTTTCCATCATCCTTGTGTTAGAAGTCAAAGCTGCTGAAGATCTGGCCACAGCCAGAACCACAAGCAGAACCCAAGCAAAGTCTCCAGACAGAGACAGACTCGTGCCAAATGGGGAGCAGCCTGTGGTCTGCAGAGAAGAGACAGGCAGGGCCAAGGACCCAGAGCGTGCCTGTCCCCATAGTCTGTGTTCAGTCACCCAGAGGAATGTGGGCTCTTTCTTGGCAGAGGAATGAAAAGTCGCTAATTGCTAACTCCCCAAGGTCAGGATGAAGTTAGAAGGTGAAACAATAGGTGCAAACCCCAGAAATGAGGAGTTTAAGGGTGACAAAGTGGCCATAGGCTGGAGTTTCCAGATGTCTTTGTCGCTTCCTAGGGGAAAGAAAGAAATGCTCAAGCCTGACTAAAGCCCCTCCTGGAGGATACATTTCCTGGGAACTCTCACTTTGATGGCTGTGAAATCCATAAAGTTTTCTTCTTATATCTGGGAAACTACAGTCAAGTTCCTGTGGGGCTGTCCTTGGTTAAATAAATGACAGTAAAAATAACTCACAAATGCAACACCAACATGGGCATGTAAATCAACGCCTGAAGTGCCCGTTAAGGTAAGGTGCCTCCTTTTGGGTGGGGTGTCTGTGAAGGAGTCATCCTACAAGCAAAATCCAGTTCAGAGGGAGGAGGCAAAGTCCCATCAAGATATGACTCACAAATCCATCAGCAATTTCATTTCAGAAGAGATACAAGGATTTAATGCGGCTGTCAGCAGCATTCTTCAGGTTGTGCTGCTGCATAAAAGAGAGTGTTAGAACCTGGGACTTAAACTAAACAGATTTCCTATAGGAAACACACACAAAATTACATTGCTTCTAAAGTTACTTTTATAGACATTTTCCCTGAGAAATATTTCTCCCTGGAAAAATAAATTCACAGGATGTAATTAAAACAGTTATATGTATACACTGGAATGGCCCCCTTTAAGTGCTTCACCAAATGCACCACTAAATAAAGGAATGAAAGCCAGCTTTGTTTAAATCTCTTAATAACAATATGTATTAATTATAAAATGAGACATTGTTCTGTTAGTTTATGGTTATGAAAATAGCCTTTAATAATGCTGAGACTGGAGAACTCAGCTTTTCAGTTGTCTGCGCTGTTAAAAGGGCTTTGAAAATCTACCATAATCTACTTCTTTTACTTGTCAAACCCTGAGCCGATAAAGGCAATGGGTATCAGATTCCATACCCCATGGATTCTGGTAATAACCAGGTGCTGATGACTGTATTTTTTTATGCTTTTCTTGCCATTTTCTTTGCTTTTAGCTTTTGTTTAAACAAAAAAAGAAAGAGGCAACTGCATTGTATTAGAGTTTAATGCTTTGGGGAACAAAGCCTTAAGAGGTTTGTATTGATCCATCTCTGCATTGAGCGGGGTGCATTGGTGATCCCAAATCTGCTCAGATAATTAGGGATAATAATTATTTCCAGCCCCCCACCCGCACACCCCAGGCCCCACTGCCCCAGTGCAGCAACATGTGGCAAATCTACTCACCCAGCTTTGCAAAGTGCCTAGGCTGCGACACCCCTTTTCTGCCTGGAAAAGGATCCTCAAGCGTCCAGAGATATTGCAGCCTGATGCCAAGCAATAGGTAGCTTTTTCCTCGTGTGTTTTCCTGCTTTTGGAGAAGATTTGTGAAACATCAGGAAGGGAAGGCAGCCTGCTTCATCAGTATTTATAGCCCAGCTAAAACATTCTTGAGAGGCTATTCTGTCTTTCCTTCCCACTTCTCACACCAGAAGGACTGTGTAATGTGATACTCCTGACCTGAGGAAAGGATGCTGGTGGTATTAAAAGGGGTCTAGATAGCCTGATGTGCTAGAGATGCTGTTCATGTTGTGGCATCTTGTGATGTTGCCTGTCAGCTCCTGCAGCCCTTGCAGATTCGGTGCAGCTGGGCAGAGGGTCATCTCTGTCATTTCAGGGAGTGATTTGGAGGGCACAGGGGAAGTGTTTGCTGGGCTCTTGCAGGAGGGAATCAGCGCAGTGGCAAACATCCCTGCTTGCCTCTCTTCTCTGCGTGCTCTTTGCCAGCCATCTCTCACATTATAATTTAATATACCTGATTGGGTACCTTTTATTTTTTTCTTCGATTAGCTCATTTTACCTTTATTCTTTCTTAGTAGGGTTAAAAGCTAAAAGCCAAAAGCCAAAATTACACCTTTATACCAGTATAATTACAAAATGTTTTTTATTGCTATCATTGCTATTGCTATATTGCTGTTCTGATCACCAATAAAACACCTCCATGTCCTTCAGGCACGACTGGCTGTATTTTCTGTATCTCCCTCAAGCAGAGCAGGGTGACATTTCTAATGCACCTGCAGTCCAGGACCTCTTTTTGAGGGGAGAGGTAAGAAAGAACTCAGGGTCATTTGTTGAAAGAAATGTTGCATCACTGTTAGCACTCAAGGAAGAAGAGAGATACTGTAAGAAGGACTATCAGAACCGTCAATGTTACTTCTTTACTGGAAGCTGATTTTTGGTAACTGAAACATTTTAAATAGCCTCTCTGGAGCCACTCTGGGCGGGGGGGAGACAAAAGAAGCAGAGAAAAATGAACAGGCATTAATTTGAAATATCTTGAAACAGAAACCCTTTCCCTGGGAAGGACTGGGAGCAAGGGGAGGTGGTTAAATGTGTGGAGTCGAGAGTCAATTTTCATTTCTTAATTAGCTCTAAACCCCTGCGCCCTGCCACCGTGAGTGAAAGCCGGGCCAGGGAATGCTGCCCGCGCGTCGCTTCGCAGCTGTTCAGCATTGCCGCATCTGAGTGGGGAAAACAATTGGGGAAATGTTTTATGTTCACACTCCACCTCGGAGGTAGGCCGGCATCCAGAGCATGCTGTAAAACAGGCAGGAATGCTGCTGGTTGGAAACACGCTCGTAATTCTTGTGCCCTTCTTTCCAAAAGACACCTTTCTTCATTTAATTGTTTTAAAACCGCAGCATGTTCACATTACGCTCCGTGGAAATCACATCTGAAAATGACTTTGTAGTTTCTTTTTTTAGCATTGGGATTTGAGTAGGGGGTAGTTCTTGCTTTTAGTTTCCTTAAATCCCCCCTCACCATAACAGCTGGGGGCTTCTTTTCCCCTTTTATTCTCCTAGGGCTCAATTCAATAAATATACATCCGGCTCCTTCACAGTCGTAGCCTGGCTTAATGAAATTGTGCTAGGCACTTCCAAGAGAATGATGTTTATTTTTCTCTGCTGATTCGGTTAGGCTGGTCCAGGTCTCGTGTGCCCAGCAAGCCGCTCTATAAAGAGACCCTTGTGATTGCAGCAGGGATGCTGTGTCAGCCAGTAAGTGCCTGCACTCACTCAACACTGGGATTCTCTTACTGCAGAGCCGGGGTGCGGGCGGGCAGCTGTATTTTCTATATACAACGCACAGGAAAAAAAAAGCATGCTAAGAGCACAGTGTTAAGGTGGGAAAGTCAAGCACTCGCAAGGCAGATACAGCTAGAGCTGTCTCGAGAGCAGGCTTAATTCATCTGTTTATGTGAGCACATTATGAAACAGTCTCCTATTTTTGCATAGTCCCGTGCTTGTTTTCTAGTTAATGGTGTTTTCTAGCTTTTGCCAGAACTCGTCACCTTCACAGTGTGCTTTCTCTGTAGATGTCCAACACCATGGAGATCCTGATGCCTGTTCCTAGCTGGATGCAGTGGTGAAGTTGGGCATCTCCAAAAGCACAGCCTCTGAAGGAAGGTGGAGGTGTAGACGCTGCCATGGGGGACTCAGTGAGCCTTTTATCGCTAATGCAGCTTTATGAGTTTGTTGCTCAGTGCTGGTGAGACCAAATTTCGCAGCAGACTTCATTTGAGACGGCAGTCCTATTCTAAGTCACTGGAAGCTGCACCCTTGGGCCTGGATCTGGACTGCCTGAAATGTCTTGATGGGTTGGACTAGATGATCTTTAAAGGTCCCTTCCAACCCAAACCATTCTGCGATTTCTATGAAATATTCACTGTTTGACTTCTCTGTGTGTCAGGAGACAAATGCTGGTTGGGGGCATGTTGCATCTTTGCAGTGAAGTATGAAAGCCTGGCAATGTGCAGTGTGGATGGACTGATGCAGAAAAGCCAAATGCATTCAAACGTCAGTAGTTCAGGGTGATTCCTGTTCCCTTTGGACCTGGCACTGAACGTTCACCAGAATAAACGGTGTTCTTTGCCTGAGAGACCTTCAACCAAAGCCACAAGGCAGAGGAAGTGTCATGCCAGCACTGCCAGCAATAAGCATTGGGAAATCAGGAGTCAGGTCTCTCCTGACCCTTAGTTCCTGATCTGAAATTGATTTTGCAAAGCATCAGATTAAAAACAACCCACATATTTAGTTCTTTCATTTTTGCCTTCCCGTTCATAATTTCAAAGTTTTCTACCCAGTGATGAAGTCTGCAATATATTTTTGAATGAAAGTTAAGTGCCTTTTACAGCATCTCTGGCTTGGCTTTCCATGATATGGGGGTTAGGAAATCTCCATCTTCCTATTGCGGGGGGGGAGGATGGTGGCTCAGGGAGCACCAGAGACCTGCCAAAGATCATGAAGCGAGAGGCGGGGTGGGAACCCAGATCCTATGAGTGGTAGTCTGCTTTATTCCTACTTGTGTTGCCCTCAGTTTCTTAAACCACACTCTTGCTTTGAGACGAGCTGGTCTTATTGCTTTGAGTTAGATTTGCTTCCCACTTTCCTCCTGATGGAAATGTTTGATGGTTATGAAAAAATGGAAGTGATTCCTTTCAGATTAGGTTCTCCTCCTTTTTGATCTGCAAAACCCAACCAAGTGTTCCCATTATGGCGGCTGCTTGTCCCTTCAGCCAAGGATGGAGACAGTATGCTGCAGGCTGAAAAGGGTCTCGATCCATCGACAAGATTGCTATCAGCTGTTGGGTAAGGTGGTGTTAGCTCTCTCTTGGGTACACCTCGGTGTACAGGAGATTCTGGTTCAGAAAAAGAGAGCATGAAACCAATTGACTAACTATAACTTTGAACAAAGATTCTGATCCTGTCTCTTGTTGTTTAACATTTTAAAAACATGAAAGATTTTCAGATGAGACTTTTATCCTCTGCATTAACACTCTTCTTGTAATACAGAAAGCCCCAGGGCTGTACCTGGCCTTTCCTTTGCTAGAGACAGAGTCTACAGCCTTGCTGCAGCTTATATGAAAGCATTGGAGTTGTCTTGTATTTGGCATTTTTGCCTAGGAGCTTATGTGCATTTTCAATGTCTTCAGCAATGGTGCTAGCAAAGTGAAGGGCAAACATTCCCATATTATCCAGCAAATTGTGTCATGGTCTCCTTTTTTGTCTATTTGGGGATTAATTTTGGTCCCACTGGAGCCAGCATCTTCTCTAAACCTAACTGAAATACCTGTTTTAAAAATTGTTCCTAAGAGTGCAAGTAGTCTGTTCACCCTGTTGAAGGAAATGTATGAAACAGGGAAGGATTTCCAGTCAGATTTACATAGGGATGTTATCTGCTTGATGAAAGGAATCAGAGCTGTGGGTCCAACATGTGACGGAAAAAATACCAGAGGCTGGGTATCAGGCACTTGATGGAGCCGGGTCTCCCATCCCATATCACCTCTGCTTATTGCTTTTATCAATAATCCCTGCTGCTGGATAGTTCTCACTGCTGATAGCAGTTTCCCTCCCCATTTCCATGCAGATACGCTTTCTGTAACTGATTTATTTTCCTCTGATTATTTAACAGCCAGGATACTGTTCCTAACATTACCTTTGCTTACTTAATGTTATAAATGGAAAACCCTCTGGGGGCTTTAGCCATTTGGTTTGCTCTTCAGCACAGTGTCTTTGGCATTTTTCAATATTGAGAGCAAATGCAAGAGAAACCACCTGCCTCACGGCAAAACCTGCCCCATCTCATTGCTTGGTGGACTCTGTCTACCTCTTCTCTGCAAGAGATGGGGTCCAGCCCTGAGGAAAGGGTGCACAGCCTACAGCACAGGGGCTGAAGATGGCTTTGCTCAGGGCAGTGGGATGAAGTGGACAATGGCCAGACTCAGAGGAAGAGGGAGGGACAGGGAAGGCTGCAGAGAAGCGTTTTGCACATGCGTTGTGTATGTTGGAAATGAACTTTTCTCCTCCCCAGCTCTTACAGCTCTTTTCTTTTTTCCTGCTCTTGCTTTTCCTTGAGGTATTCTGACAATTCCACACAAGTGGTGAAAGAAGTTGTTCAAAGGGCAAAAACAAAGGGGAAAAAAGCTTCCCAGTTTTATTTTCCCATCAAAATCTGAATATTTTCTGAAGAGAAAAAATAGCAAAAAATATAAATAAATCCCTTTTGTCTGCAAATCCCCTGGTGGGAGTGGGGGAGGTTTGACTGAAATGTTCCTGTGTGACTCATTTCTGGGCAGCTCTTTGCCGTCAATGGAAACTTGTCCTCAGCAGATTTTATGTTATTTTCTGACCTGCCTGTAAGGAGGTGTTTCGTTTGTTGACTGAGGTAAAGGAGGCGCCTGCTTCTCCTTTGATATTCCCACATCTGCCATCAGAGGAAGGCTCCAGATGGCCATTTCTCCTGGAAAATGGTGATAAAAACTCCATTGGTGTTTTCCTCCCCTGCCTCATGCTGGGGATGTCTCTGATGCTGCCTCAAGCTGTTGATGATAATGGCCCGATCACAGTAATGTGCCCAGGAGAGTAAATAACCACAACCACACTTGCTCCATGAGCTGGGGCCCTGTGGCCAAGGTGTGGGCTGCGTCCTCTGTCACGTGCTGGGCATGCCTGAGAGACTGAACTGATGCAAGCCCTTCCTTGGGTCCTTCATGCTTTGAGCTAAGCTCTTCTGAGGAGTTCCTGCAGGACATTACTGGGCTACTGAAAAAGGATTTCCAGAGTCAGAGCCTTTCATGCCCTTACCAAAAATAAGTGCTAGGAAAAGAATGAGAAAAAAGCATGAAATCCAGCTCAGCTCAGCTCAGGTGGTCCCATAATTTTATTGGGAGAAATGAAAGGGGCATGTAGGACAATGATTGTCCCGTTTCCTTACAAACAGGCATCCTCTGGTCAAGGCTAAAAATACTAAACAGCAAACATCCAAAGATCAGAGATGTGGTGTGTCCCATACCTCTCTGGGCACAACCAGTATGAAATGTAACCTTTTTTTTTTTTTTTGGCCACTTTGCCTTACTGGTGGTGGTGCGTGGTGAGGCCAGTGTAAACTTTCCTCTGGGACCGTGTTGGGTCTGGCATCCCCAATGCAGCTGAGACGTTCGTGACCTGCCCGCACCCACATCCAGGCTACTGATTTTAGCCGTGTTTATCCTGGTGGTACTTTACTTGATTTTAACCCTCTTTCCTCACTTGCAGGACTGCTTGAGCCAGTCTACTGGGAGCAGCAGGGTTACCGTTCATCTCTATCTCATTTTGTGCCATGCTGAAGACGACAGATGCGTGGGAATTTTCTAGTCTCTGCCTTTCTGTGGTGTTACAGTATAACCTCCACTACATGCCCTCCACTTTCTCATAGTCAGGATTGAAGGAGCAAAGTCCTGGACACCTGATGGAAGGTCAAAATACAGCTAGCTGATGCATCACCCCTGCCTCTTTTCCCTCGAGAGAGTCATATTTAGGCATGTCAAGGCACATTTGCAGTGTAATTAACTTACTGGACTCCAAGCAACCTATCTGTTGTCATCTTTGTGATTACAGCCCCAGTCCTAATGACAGTCCCAGGTGCTGGAATTAAGTTCTCCTCCCATCTCTCATTCCTGTTTTCTGTTGCTGCCCCTTGTTAATGTACAGTTAGTACAAGACAACCATAAGTACGTTATGTGTCATGTTAGTATAAACATGTAACTTTCATGTCCACTTTAGAAACTATACAAATTGCACAGAANCCACAGATGCATTTATCACCAGGGCAACTTAACTTTAGAGTTCACTAAAAATTCAAGCTGCTGGCTTAGATCCAGGAAGGGAGAAGTTTTATAGACTGAGCTAAGCGTGAATTACAGTTATGGTTATGGCATTTTCTTTTTTTTCTTTTTTTTCTTTTTTTTCTTTTTTTCTTTTTTTTTCTTTTCTTTCTTTTCTTTCTTTTCTTTCCTTTCTTTCTTTTCTTTCTTTTTTTTTCTTTTTTTTTCTTCCTTTCTTTCCTTTCTTTCTTTCATCTTGACTGTTACTCTGGCACCGAAGCAGTTACAATTGCTAAGGATTTCATAATACAGCTTTCTTCTGCTGCTTGGCAGGTCTGGGAGGAACCTTGGGAGATTTAAAAGGTGGTGCCTCTGGAAAGGCTGTTGGAGGTGGTGGTGGGGCTAGCCACTTGTTTTAGCACCAGGTATAAATAATTGTCCTTTTCAATCACAGAAGAGAGTGCCCTGCCTGGCTGCAAGACTCTCAAGATGTCCTTGTTAATCCAGAAATGAGAGAGGAGATGCATTTCTCTTCTCAGTCTTGCTCTGTGCAGTCTGGCACTAAATGCAAGCACGGGCTTAATTCTGGGAAGTAAAAGCAGTGGGTTAATAGGAGTTCACCCCTGCCCCCTCTCTTCTCCACCATGTTCAGGTGAGACAGACCTTCCAGGTCCACAGAGGGGGCTTTCACAGCTCTGAAACTGAAAACTCTCATTTGCAATAATCCCAGTGATGAAGTACAGAAAGAAGGGTTAAGCCACAGGTCTTCATATGTCCACGCCCCATGCTATTAGCTTTACAAGTGCATGCTGCTCACAGGGGCTGCCACCCTGCAGAAGGGAGACCACCGCTGGGCTGTGGGGCTGGTGGCAAGTGACACAGGAAGGTGGGCTGTGCAGAGAGGAGCAGGTTGGAGGGCACGTGCCCAGGTTCTGTGGGGCATGGACTCTCTAGCGGTGCCCCAATAGATGGGCTGATTCCTTTCTGATCTGAGTGGTGCTTGATGGGGATCCAGCACCCTGTTTTCAGGAGCAAGGTGGGACCAGGGTGAGTGAACTCCCCGTTTCACTTGGAGAATGAGGAGCATGGTTGGGAGAGGATGGCAAGTGGGAGCATGTGTCTGCTCAGGAGAGGCAGTGGGAAATGTGAGTGTGGTGGGGTGGTTGAGCTAGCTGCCCATGGCTGAGGGCTCCTCCAGAGAATCAGAAGTTGTTTTCCTTTCTTTTTTTTTTTCTTTTTTTTTTTTCCCCCATTGCTTCAGTGTTAAGAGCTGGAGAAAAGGTCTTGCCTAATGAACGAGTCAGTGTGTCTTGGCTGTGTTGGATTACTGGCTATTTTTAGATACTGGAAGCTCTCCTTGCGAGAGTCGCAGGCCCCTGTTGCTGGGTGGATCGGTTTTCAAGTGGGGTGGGATCAGTGCAGCAGTCTGAAAGGCCACCCACAGATAATGAACTGCTAGCCATGGAGGGAAGAGAGGCCAAGTGAGATCACCTGCCCTGGCTGCTTGTCCCTTCTGCTGGTGGGCCTGGCCAGGGCAGGTTTCTACAAATAATGTGCTCCAAGACAGTGAGCCAGCAGATCTGGATTCCTCTGGAGTGCTGCTGTCCTTGTGTCAGTAGAGGATCTGCCTGGTGTACCTCAAACAAGCAGCAACTGCCTTTTGCAGTCTTCAGAAACAGACCATGGACCAGCACTGTTCCAGTTACAGGAAGCATTGGCTGATTATTATTAGGATTATGGGATCATTCAGGCTGAAAGGAACCTCAGGAGGCCATCTAGTCCAACCTCCTGGTGGGGCAGGCTGGAACACCAGCCAGGGCTGCCCACAGCTTATGCCCTCAGCTTGTAAGAGATATGTCTGGTAGGAGCAGTCAGGTATGCTGGACATAAAATTATTTCTCCAGACTTGGAAAAGGCATTTCCTAGGTCTTGGCCAAATATTAACCTGTTTGCAAATTTACATTCTCCCATTGTACTCACTTAGAGTGATACAGATTTACATCATAATGTATTTCTCCATGGGATTTCTCTTAAATACCTGTGGATTTCCAGTGCTGGCCATCTCCAAGGCTGAGGCAGCAATCAGAGTCACTCCCTTTCCACCACCCCTGTACAAGAACTCATTGGGTCAACTTGGGATGGGTTGGTTTACACGTGCATTTAAGGAAAACAAAAAAACCCAAACAAACAAACAAACCCAAAAAAGCCTGGTTCAGGAGATAAACTTCTGCTAGAAAGTATAATGGGATATGGCATGAAAAACTTTCTGCCTTTCATTGCAGCATGTCTGTAAGCAAGTAAATACATGTAAATATGTGGATGAGAGACGAGAGTGGTTAAACGGAGGCATTTGCTGCAAAAAGAACTGAATGAACCTCAAATCATGAGCGATCCAGACACTGGCATTCCAGCTTTGTCTGTCCTGTTTACCTGCCACTTTGTTCCTCTCTGGGGCTCTGCTTTGTCCACAGGGTCAACTACCATATCGCAAGTAAACACTGCTGTGTCCTCTGCTCCCCTTTCTTGCCTGTCTGCACTTCACCCATGGGACAAGTGAGAATAGTCAGCTTTGAATGACACAGAGTGAGTAAACAAATCTCTTTTAAAGAAAAATTGTGCTGAGCAGGAGCGGCCTGTTCCTAAGAGCTTTGAAAACTAGCATTGCATTCTTGCTGGGAAGGCACTAAAGTACAAAGGTTTCTGTCCCTTGCAGTAACTATCCCCTTGTGCACACAGGCATTAGGCTTTCGGTCAGGGGCCATGTGCATGTAAGCCCATGGACTAACATGCCTTTTTCCTCTGGACAAGACCTCATTGCTGGCCAGCAGTCCAACACAACGCTTTGCAGCTGGAGGAGCTCATTAAATCTAGTCCCATTAAATCTGCAAGGGCTGCAGACAATGCAACAGCTACAAAGCTGCTATCATCAGGCACAGCAACAGGGAACTGAGATGTATATGGCTGCTTCCCTGCCTGTGAGCAGACACAGATGGGTCACACAGAGCCTCTGTAGCTGGATGCAGTTGTAGATTGGGGTTAGAAACCAAGGAAGGAATGTGGAGGAGCCCATTGGAGGGTGGTGGGTCTGCTCCATCAGGATGCTTGCAAACTCAGCAAAGACATTTCCCAAAGAGTGGCCAGCCCTAGGGCAAGCCCACCTCAGAAATCTCTGCCTGAGCTCATCCCAATCCTAGAAAGCCTTTCACAAACACAAGGGAGCATGGGCTGACGAAGCTGAGGGCTGGAGCTCTACCTAGCCCCGTTGTCTGGTTTCCAGATCTGGTCCCTTTGACTCAAGGAGGGCCAAACAGACATTGAGTCAGGTTTCCAGACCGGCAGCCAATTCCTTCCAGTGAACGTTTCTTGGCCCCAGGTCTGCCTCATCTAATGGTATAAGGACTGCAGGCAGGGGAAGGTGGCAGTGCTAGCCAGCACCGATGGCTTCTGAAAATCCCATCGATTCCATTCCCCTTTTGATCTTCCACCAGGCAAGGCGAACGGGTCGATTTGCAGATCACGCCTCTCTCCACCGGATTGCTCGAGCCCAAGTAATAACAGTTACAGGAAACCGTGTTTGCAGCCAGAGTCTGGCGTCTGTGGACTGATATCCTGCCACAGAACAGCAGGAGTGGAGCTGCAGGAGAGCTAGATGGATTACCACCATTACCCTCTGGCACTGGGGACTCAAAAACGTGCGCTCAGAAGCCGAGGGTGTGTTTCAAATGCTCGGAGAGTGGCTCTGCGCCAGGGCACCAACACGGCGAGCTGCTACAGCATTGCCCTGGCAGGAGGTTGGGTTCAGTCCCAACGGCTCTCCTTGCAGACCTTTGGCGTGTGTGTACATCTTTCCATCCACCTTCTCCTCCTTTTGGACTCCCAAAACGTTGTGCTTGTGCAGGCACCTAACAAGTCCTCTGCTCCTTTTTGAGGGGGCGCTTTATTTGAGGCTGCCTAGTGGGGTTTAAGCAAAGCAGCGGCTTTTTGCTCAGACCCTGCAGGCCTGGCTGTTTCTCCGTGGCATTTTCCTGACCACCTTGCCTTTCTGCTTGCTCCCAGCTCGCTGCAGCTCTGTCCACCCTCACACGGGCTGTTTTCTCCCTCAGGCTTGCGGCAACCTGACGGAAGACCCCGGGAGCTGTGCTGCAGGGAAAGCAGGAGAATATGGCCACATAAAACCTTCTCTGCAGCTTTTAGCTGTGGAAAACCTTGTCTAGCCTAAGAAAAGCAAAACTGTCCACTATACCAGTTTTCAAAGACTTGGTATCCCTCCTGCAGAGGTGGAGGCGGCGGCCGTGAGGCTGCTCCAGGGAGTGGCGACGGCACCCCCAGGCCCCTTTACCAGCGACCGAGCTGGGCCGAGCTAAGGGCTCCGGCTCGGGGTGCTGAGGGCCGCCGCCGGGAGAGCCGGGCCAGGCC